>JAHZNA010004103.1:0-34849 GCA_027743935.1 Sinodicranocentrus sp. ZH6
AAGAAGAATACTGGTATATAGTGGTCTAGAGGGAAACAGTACTGTGGTGGTGGTGGTGTAGTGATATGGAAGAACATGGGCAACTCTGCGTTGTTTGATGTACGCAGTCCCCTGTTCCATGTGACTTGTGACTTGTGACTTGTGACTTGTGACATGTGTAAGAGTTTGACATGAAAACGATAAGCATACCTTTCAGGCATGTCTAATAAAAACAGTTGCTATTTCCGACGGCATTTTGGCTAGTATTACGTTGCTGGCCTGCCGAGGGATATGAGTTACTCCGTTTTTACATTTTGTTGTTACATGCATGCATGCACATTGTGTGCGGCAAGTTAATAATACATTTTTAATGTCTATTTCTGCGTAGACATAAAGTATCTTCATGTATGTTTTTCAGTTGTCTTGTTCTTGTCATCATCCCAAAAGGGTATTTTAAACAATGAGCACTCTTCATTTCATTGTTACATCCTTGCTTAAAGAGAAGAACATATTTGGTTTTGTCCTTAGACGATCATCAACGACCTGTTCATGCACGCTTTTACTGACCGCATGGTACAAAAATCTTTTAACCCACATTTTACGACAGCTATGCAATAAAATTGAATAGAAATACGTGTGTGGGCTGGGCTAATCAGTATTCCATTTGTTGCCTGTGAATTTTTACTGTCGGTTTCTCCACTGAAAATAATTCTGCTGTGGTATTGTCAGGATAAGTTAGTTAAATTGATAGCTCTGTATGTACCTTTAGCACATGTTGCACTCAAGGACCCAGATACATGGGTTGATTCCTTATGCATTCGACTCCTTCTGTTTAATTCTGGTTGCTGGATTGAACAAATTGATGTTGCATAAAATGTAAATGGCAATTGCAATAGTCACAACCAAACCATTATGAAGTCTTTTAAATATCTTATTTGTAACAGCTACAGCAACGCAATTCCCGTTTTCCGCATGCCACTGCTTGTGCGTTAACATGGTCTTAATTTATTTTAGACTTTAAAGATCCATGTAAGATCGGCATTTTCCCGTCGTTTGCATGAATAGATAGGAACCAGCAATAAGATTTTCATGAGAATAGACATTATCGTTTATCATTTGTGCAAAACCTCTTCCGCGATATATTTTTTTGAAAGTTAGAACATTTAAATTTAAGTAATGAATAAAAGGGATGTGCTTACGATCAATCAGAAGAAGAAAAAGATCTGATTGTCAATTGTTCAAGATGAATCGTTAAAGTTGAATTATATACAGCTATTGTTCATATTATTTTTCATCCGTGTATGTTTTACGTGTATGTCTACACAACGAATATTGTTTGTGCACTCGTCATGCCTAATCGCAGCAAGATTAGTAAAATGGTTGCTTCAAGTGTCACTAACTAAATATATTATATTGTCTGATTTAAAACCCTAAATAAATATACGATCCTTTAAATTGAATTTAGCTGAAAAGGAAAAAGTAATTTTATAAACGTAACCTAATAAAACAGTGAACTTGGCCATAAGTATGTTCTGTTCTGATAATAATAAACCCAGTAAATTGACTTTTTAAAAACACAAATACATACGTTGTCATGTAAATAGGTTCTGTCTTAAAATTACCAACTAATACAATGGAATTGGCCACTTTGAATTTACACAGTAATAAAATCAAGAGAGTTTCCTCCAAAAAGACATATGAAGTGATAACTACTTCATAGTTAGGTAATCGTGTTTCCCGTCACTTGTCACCCGTTAGGATATTTGACCGCGTGAGGTTAAAAAATTAGGCAAGGTCGAACTAAATAGCTGTAATTGCTCATGAACCAGATTCATATTTTTCTCTCCAAAGTTTGGTATACAGTAAAATATTTTTAATGAGATACTAATGACAACCTAAATTATGAAGACAAGAAATAAAACCTATAAATAAACACTCGCTTAGCATTTCTTTCAAATTTGTCAACACAATCTTAGTTACACACAAGTATCTGTATATCCACATCCACCCTCATCTCATGGTAGATATGAAATTTAGCGTTGTAGTTTTTTTCTAATTGCAAGTAGAAAGTAACAATGACTATGTAAGAATCATATTGTTACATAAGTATATGCATCCTTCGGAAGTTACATAACATCTTGGATGGGGCTAGTTGTTAAATATTATATCCTCTCTCTCTAATTGTTAAAGAAAAAGAGTAAACATGGTTTGTGTACCTTGACTGTAACGGAGTAGCTAAAACAACCGAATGTAAATTTGTTATGTAAGCTGCAATTAGATACAACAGTAAGCGTGCTCGTCTAAAAATCAATTAGCGATTCAGCTTGATATTGGGAGACTAACGAAACTGACCATGGCTATCCAAAAAAGCCATTTAGAATGTACATTTCTAAGTCAAAATCAGAACAATTTGTAAGTACCCTCGTGCTTCGTGCCTATTTCCAAAACTATATTGCTAGAAGGCGGAGTACTTGAGGCAAGAGTCTATTTATTATACTTTTATTACGCGTGTTTCCAAACGTCTACTTTGTATACGGTTTAAAGGACAGTAAATCCCTTCTAATCTGCGACAACCTTTTGATCTTGATTAACGTGCTTTATTCCTCGTTGAGCATTCTCCAACGATACAAATAGTTGATTTCATGGTTCTATTAAATAATTGAAATTCACCATTACCTTTTAGCCCATTGTTCAACAAATGTTTTATGTTGTTACCATCTATGAAAGTCATTTCTGATCGATCGTGACTGATTGTTGTTTAATTGGATGAAAGTGTGCTTGAAATGCATACTTCAAGTGGAAAAAAAGGTAGAAGAGGAGTCTAACAAGTAATAATTATCATTCATCTTGAAAAAGTGCAACGAAAAGACCTTCAAAGTATAAAGCTGTTACTTGTTTCTTCTTGGTGTCTCTGCACCCAACAAACAATGACAATTCTGGCGATTACATTCTTTATTAGATTACTTTATGCAAATTTGACAAGGCGAAGCGCATACATGCAAGCTTTAGTTTGTTGTACTTTGTAAAATTGTAAATGAATTTTTGTGATGAATTATTAGCTGATGTAAAGTATCAAAAAAATTTACAACCTGACAATGACATGACGTCAGCTTGGCAACTATTGAAACACATGAAAAATGCATAGATGCATATTTGTACATATTTGTTGGGATGCTTAAAAAATCAGATTTTCGCACGAATATAAAAAAAATCGTATAAAATATATGTATTTTATGTAACTCAAGCATCTGTTTGAAGAGATGGATGAAATCTCACGCTCAATCAGCAGAAAAGATGACATCACCGGAGGTTTGTTATTAGGATGATGGTAATCACTGTAATCATCAACGCAAAGGAACACCTTTGCATGTAATATAATATCCAGTTCCTTAATGCAATTCACGGGAATTTACGATTAGTGGGTTCTGCTCTGCTTTGAATTTTTCTCAGTGTACATTGTAAGGCAGTATTTGCACCCTCAGATATTTCGTTTCCTAGATGATTGCTGAAATGCTGATCCTAATAAACTCGTACTACACAGCATGTTGAAGATGAGTCAGACACTCGGGTCAGATATTTTTACAGAATGGGATGAAATTGAAATAGTTATGATGGTAGGTAACATGCTCCGGGCCATATGTGAATGAACCGGCGAAAGAATGCATGTCTTTTTTGCAAATTATGTATATATCACACTTGTTATTTGCAGACTTGTTGCTGTTTTTTGCTTTTGGTTATATTGTGCAGTTTCTCTCTCACACTCCTGGTTTGACTTTCGTATTTTTCTTGCTGGTCAAGAAAACTGGATTGAAATATGACGCTTGTTGTGTAGGATGGGCTAATAATCCAATTTATGCATTTGGTTAAGAAATTCTTAAGAGAAACGAAACGAAGAAACTTTTAGAGTTATGGTCGTCTTTGTTTTGTTTGACCTGCCCAATTTTATAAAAAAAATAGTAGAAATAGGTCTGGTTATTTTGAATATGAACGGGGTATCGGTAATATCTAGATTTTACCTCAGAATAAGTATGATCCTTTGGATTAAAAGGGAAGAAACCAATTAGTCATCGTAAAATACGATCTGCAGTTGAGGATGCTTAACTTAGGCACATGTTTTCCAGAAGAAAAATATTGTCTAATCATCTTTCCTATTATTGTTTGGCATTTTATTTATGGAAATCATAGGCTTCGCACAACAAGGTTGTATCTTATGTATGTGCATATACATATATACGTATCACGATCACGTTTATTAGTCACCCGAAGGCAGGCTAATTATTTATACTTTACCTTGATTAGCACCTCACTACCATAGGCGCAGGTACCTAATCTTCAGTGGTAAAAATTAACTTTGGGATGGATTCAGATTTTCCATTCTCTGATTTTGGCGTTGCGATTTTATGTCTTCGGGATCTTAACTTCGGGATTGTATACAATAATTTAACCAAAATCTTCTACCTCATCTGTTTTACATAATTAATCGAGGAAAGATTGCTAGTTTAATATAATTGAAAATCCAATATGTTGCCAGAACCTACAATTGTAAAGATGTCGAATGACCAATCGGAATTTCCACGGCTTAGATTGACGATTTGTTCATAAATGTGCTCTTCCAATGGATATAAACGTTTATAGCTGTGTGGTAAGATTTTATGAAATTCACATCCCAAAATGGCGTAAGGTGAAGTATCAGTCAGCACAGCACTGAAACTGAAAGTTGCATGCTATTATTTTCGTCTCGATCATTTATCATGTGAAAGGTGGGAATGCTTACGTCAGTTGACAGACAGGTATTGTTCTTAATTAAATTTATCTTAAATTTCTATCAGCACGTTTCAAAGTTGACGCAATTTCTAAAAAAAACTGTCCTTTAAAATAACTTTGAAGTACGCAATTACGCAATCAGAATAATCACCTACAACAACCTTCAATTGACACTAAACGTATCAATACTTCAATACGAAGCATGAATTGTTTACCGCGTCCTGCATACCTGTTGCAGCCGGGGATGCTTGCCTATCATAAATCAGCATTAGCTTCAATTTTACCTGCAATAAGCTTTTACTCGAGTTATGTGCTGAAGCTATAATTTTACTGTAAGCTATGTGTTACCCGGATTAGCTGATTGTCCGTATCAAGTAAAATCAACAGCATTTCGGAATTAGATGGAGATGATCAAAGTTTCCAATGATAAGACTAACAAAAATATATCTAAAACTGACATATGATTCTGGGGTAATGGAAACTTGAATGCCTACGTGTAATAATTACCAATACAATATTTTTACCAATCTCTTTAATCAAATAAGAATTGAAATTCATAGCTGTCAATGGACTTTGGTAGACTAGTTGTTGTACTGTAAGCCCATCTAATTATAAACGTGAGCAATCCATGCGTTTAGTTTCACTTTGCATGATTTATTTTTCACCTGAGTTATCAAGAAATCTTAAAGACTAGCTTGTGAGGTGACTAAAGCCCCTTTGAATAGTTCCCTGCTTGAAAGTATTTTGATTTAAATATCAAGTCTAATTGCATGACTATATCTATCGGTGATAGGGTGAGGCGCAAGTCTACCTCCGCATGTGACCAAACCAAAGTTTACTTTTGCTTGATCTCCTTCCGATTACTGTCAATCTGCATCAAAGTAATCCTTTATTATCTATTATTTCACGTTTCACTTTCCATTCTCTGGCGTCAGTTAGAACAATTACTCCCAACAGTGATGTTAAAACAGTGATCTCTCTTATTTGACAAGCATGCATGTCAAATTGAAAAGCCACTTGCTATTATATATTTTTAAAAAAATATTAGCCATTCCAATATATCAACATATCATTTAGTTACTGAGCAAAATGGATGTAGGTATGTGCTTTAAACTTTTATTTGTGATCATTAAAATTAACTCCGGTTCACTTCTACTTTCATCTCTGGATGACGATTCGTGTAAGTGAAATAAGTATGCTCAACGTGCACTCCAATGATTTCTTTGTTGTTGTAACGTTCATTTGACAAGTATATCTATTTTTGCAGATCTATTGTCATTCATTCACTGCTATTTAATACATGAATCGTTTTCACAGTGAAGATCGTTTTGAGCTTTTCAAAGTGCCAATAACCACTTTGTGTTCAATGACGTCGACATGTGTAGGGTCCCCAACCTAAGATCACCTTGTGCTTGGTCTTATTTATTCTCCTGATCATAAAGTTAACTCACTAATTAATTTTTGAATGACTTCATAACTCATCATAATGCTAATAATTTTATGGTTCTGTAAAGGGAAACCACGTAACAGCGTAATGCATAATTCATTGTGTAAACGCTGTATAGTTGTAACGTCGCCCCGGATGAAGTTCAAATGCAAAAAATATTAAATTGAAGAACACGAATGAAAAGTTCAATACATGAAGTAAGCTTGTTGATATGTGCGTGGCAGCAATTTTGCTCATTTTTACTAGCTAGTTAATAAATACCACTGACACAGTAACCGTACGCCCTCCTGCCTTTAAAAATATTTGAAAACTGTGACGCATCTCGGCTTTGTTCATGTTCCTGCGAATGTACAAATACACAATTAGACGCTCAACGTCTCTTATTCATATGGATGAGTCAAAAGGCGAGGATGAAAATTGAGATTATTGTAATGACGACTGTGTCCCATCCGTTGCTTCACCCCAGTGCCTACGCACACACTGGCTGTATATTTTTCTATAAGTATTAATGAAACAAGCGGACAAGCTCTTATCTCTCGTCTCCGCTATATTCTTTGTCACACGTAGTAACTGACAACAAATACGACGTCATTTGTCCTCTCGGATCAACAATCACCGAACCATTACAAACAATGTCCTGTCTTACAATAACAAAATACCTATCATAGCCAAGCCTATTCTTGACTGTACAATGAAATGGCGACATAAGGGTCGGAAGGCTGGATCATGTGTTTCGATTATGTAACCTCATAATTTAGAGAAAAAGTTATGTTTAAATGAAGAGAGTCTGTTTGCGGATCAATGTAATTACTTTTATAATTTAGTCATTGTCTGTTTATTCAAATGTCAGTTAACCGGGATCGTTGATCTATAAACTATGGATCAAGGATTATAGTCATAAAAACATTAAATTTTTCATTCGACACTGTTGAGCGACAACTGTTGTACAGATTTTTGATTCGCTTCGCCACTTTGACATAAATGAATACTACTTATGTTGCGGTGAGGAACAATGTCACTTTGGATGATTTACAGATATATATTAACTGCGCTATGCATGTTAGTTATATTGGTGGAATAAAATCTTGAAGAGAATATCTTCGAATGGGGGATATGCGAATCTTTATTTTTAAATTAGGAAATAAGTGGTATATTGTGACCGCAAAAACATCTGCATATAAAATTCTTCAGAAGCAAAATTAATGCTATATACCATCGCTATTTTCACCAGTATATCAGGTGTTTGTAACAAATGTATTGCTGGAAGGTATGGAAACTACTTGATTAGTTGCATGAACCTTTCCAAGGCCGTGCCGTTCGTTTATCATTGTAAATGATAAATGGTAATGATACAAAAACATCAGCTAAGCATGGAAAATTACCGAAGAGAAATATGAGTCGCTAAGTTAGCAGAAAATCTTGATGTAAATCAAACAGAAATAATGATTTCCCAATTTTTTATATGATTTCAGATGGAGGACAATAATTCTTCATCAAACAATAGCTGTGTTACTGGTGGGCATAATTTCCATTGTCATCCATGCCAGTCACCATCATCATGACTATGACAGCTCATTTTTCGAATACAGTGCTCATCCTAGTAGTGATGAATTTTTCAGTTCAAGGTCAAATAGACTGAAAAGACAAGTAAAGACGTCTCCATCTCCTGCCCTTCCGAATATTTCACATGAAGATGTAGATTTTGCAGTTTCTCGGGCACAGGAAATCGTTTCACACAGAATCGATTACTTCCAGCCTCAGATACACAAAGCAGGTGAGCATTATCAGTTATTCAAAAACCTGGTTAAAATAAGTTGAAGAAAATGTTATAAAATCCCGACGATTCCTATCAATGAGGTAGTTAAAAGGTTTTTTATAGTCCATAAGTCCTAGCCACATGTGCATTAAATTAGTAAGTGACAGAAATGTAAAACTTCGTCTGCACATTGTTAACTTCAATGAATACATTTTTCTATAACATTTTAGCATTGTAATTTCTTAGAAGAAATACATTCGCCGATGAGAATTATAAAAATAAAATCCCTGACAAGAAGGTCAAAGTTAAATCGCTTTTTAAAAGATAAAAACATGACATGACTTAGATGGAAACAAGATACATCACGAAGTAAAATGACCAAGTGGGAATGTGAAACTCTTCCATTGTTTAAGTAGGTTTCATAATTAGATGCACTCACTTCCTTTAACTTGAATAAGCTAAATGGTTAAGTCCAATGATTTAATCATGGTTTTCATGATTTTGACGTACATTAGATGCACATGTAGTGTACCCTGTTGGTTTTTTATCATTTACAGGCTCGTATCACAAACCAGGCTCGGCAGCTTGGTTTATGTCTACCTCCCACAAAGCTAATGCTGCAGCTCAAAATATTTCAAGGATCTCACTTCTCTCGGAAGAAGCCACTCACATTATTGCACAAAAGTAAGTAGACAAGTGCACAAATAATGTTTGTGTCATCATAAAGCATGCAAGTTTGCAAATGATGAATTGCACAGCATGATGAAGTTTAAAAGTAATTAAAATTGTTGTTAAAAAATATTATTCAGCTTATACTTACGTTTATTATGCGCTTAATTTAATGCCTAATCTTTAACCGCACACGTTAATTTAGTATGTCATGATCGTGACGCAAATAAACTTGAAGGGTCTGAAAATGCCAGTTGTGTGAACAAATCCTTCTTCCTTCTTGGATTATGCTAGTTTTAAAAGTTTAAAGTAGACATAAATATGTACCACAACAGCACTTCTAATAACTGCTATTAACAGTTATTCATGTGATTAAATAAGCTTTAGAAACAGTTTTAGCCTAGAATGCAGCAGATCAAGATCGGACGGTCGTGCTCAAGATCGGACTTTGCACTTGATTTGTAAACAGGCTAAATCTCATCCTTTATCTGTCATTTTAGATATCATTTGACAAGGGAACAGACGGCATACTCATTGCCAAACTTGGATATCAGAAACTCCATTTTAAACGATGAATGTCCACTAAAAGTTGACTTTCCATGCCAGCCTCGAAAGTACCGAGCGTACAATGGATATTGCAACAATGTTCAACACCCTAGATGGGGATCAGCTAACATGAGATATCTCCGGTATTTGATGCCAGATTATGCAGACGGTAAGGACATTTAAATATGTCGTCATCAACTTTCGTTCAAGCCGTTAGAGTTATGGTGGTCTTAATGATTTATAAATATTTTGTTAGCATTTAGTATCCTTCATTGCCCAAAAAGCTAATGAAGTTCATGCACAAAATTTTCATAGCTACTTTGCAAAATAGTACAAAGGCATTTCAACGGTTTAATATCACTTAATTTCCATGAACTTCCGGTTGATAAAATTTTATGACTTTATAATGGGGATATAATTCTTTCCAGGTAAATGATGACTGTTAAACAGTGTTATTCGCTTTAACTTCGTGTAATTTCGCTTCCGTGAGAAATTTGATGATAGTGAATGCGCATCTCAAGATTAGGCTTGCATACTCTCTTGAATTGTATAAAAAGTTGAAAAATGCTTATTATGAATGAAATGAAGTAATGTGTTATATGCTAAAAATGACCAAGTACAACAACAATGCTGTAATATTGTACCGTCGTCGCTGCGTAAGGAAAAAAACTCCTATAATCAGATAGGATTATGCAGGAATTGGCAAATTTAGAATGCAATGCAAATACGCTTACTAAAGGTCCTTCAAGCTCTTACTGTATTATGTTCGTTTACTTTAGTATGAATGGAGCTTTTAATTCACATATAAATATCATGAGAGAGATCATGATTCGCGATGGGAAATGGATTAATACAAAAAACGAGTTCACCTAGTGACTGAGCTTCTTCTCATTGTTATGCATTTTATCACGCTCGTGATTATGATAATTGGATAATGATGAAGCTGATTTTCTTAAACATGAGAAATGTTTTGAATGTCAAGAACCTCACGCTCATCTTAGAATACTAACGGACTTCCTTTGTTAGTTCATTCACAGATTCTTTTTCCTGATGATAGTAATGTAATGTAATACTTAGGTGGTGTTTGCATATAAACCCTAAATTATGATTACTATTTAAAAACATACGTAACTGAACAAAAATTAAATTGCATTTAAACATTAACAGAAGGAACATATTTTAGCAATTTTTCTAACTTGTCCCCCCTTGACTTATTATGTGCATTGCATGTTTCCATGCAGGAGTGAGCTCACCCAGGATGAGTGTCGATGGCAAATTTTTACCTTCAGCACGATCCGTATCTCTTGCCGTTCACAAGGACTCTGATCGACCTCATGCACATCTCATGGCATTGACCGCCGTCTGGGGCGAATTTATTTCTCATGATATTGCACACACCCCTCAAATTGCCGGTTATGAAGGGTCTCCTGTGAAATGCTGTGGAGTCAGTTTTGAGAATTTCCATCCGGATTGCTATCCCATTCGAATTTCTGAAGATGATCCTTACTACGGCAAGACAAAGGAGGTGTGTCAGGAGTATGTCAGGTCAAGCGTAGCTCCTCGAATTGGTTGCACACTTGGTATGTAGATTGCATTTAAATTGGTGAATTCTAGCGTGAAAAAGGACAATAGAACAAAGTCTCTTCTTTTTTTAGGACCTCGGGAGCAGATCAATCAAGCGTCCAGCTTCCTTGATGCTTCCCACATTTACGGTACGACCCGGAAGAGAGCTGAAGAACTTCGCCTTTTTCAGGGAGGTTTTTTACGGACTCAAGCTGGTCCTGGTGGAGAGCTCCTGCCATCAGATGGTAGCTCAATGTATTGCAAGTCCACAACTGGAAATTTTAGGTTAGCTTGTGTTCTGTTACCCTGGATTGCATTAGTTTTCCTCTTTAATATAATTTACACTTGAATGACATCCACGAATACCCTGCAGTAATGGGGTATTGATGCTAGTAGAAAAACGGAACACATCTCGGTTACTGCACACACATGCAATTTCAATCAGTCTGGTCAGTCTCACGACCTCACTATAATTTGGAAATGTGATGCAACGCAGTGAGAAGGTAAAATTGAATGAAACGCGAATGTAAAAAATGCGATTGAATAATCGTGCTGTCATCGCGTCGGTGCCTCGGAAGTAATAGCTAAAAGGAAAATGAGGTAGATACAATGCTTATATATTATTTTATAGCGATTATTCCTTTTTGTTTATTGTGTAGATGTTTCAAAGCTGGAGATGATAGAGTTAATGAGCATATCGGCCTTGCTGCTCAGCACACAATGTGGCTCCGTGAACACAACCGCATCGCAAAGGAGCTCAGCTTAGTAAATCCTCACTGGTCGGATGAGGTCTTATTCCAGGAAGCTAGGCGTGTAGTCATTGCCGAAATCCAGCACATTACATACAATGAATATCTTCCAGTTGTTCTTGGTCAGTCTGTAGTCATTGACTATGGGTTGAAAGCGCAGCCCTTTGGATTTTACACAGGTTACGATATCAACACAAACGTGGGCGTCCTTAATGCAGTGGGATCTGCTGCCTTGTGGTTTTTTGCTTCATTGATGCCGAAAACTATGGCCCTTTATGACACGGTAATTTGCACAAACAAAAAGCATTATAATTTATCTCCGTTAAGAGATGCGTACGACGAAAAATCTTTTGAGTATTCACATGCTGTATAAAATATCCTACTCCACTTGCTGATGTTTGCGAAATTTTCTTTACTCATTCACCTTTCAAATGTAAAATGAAAACTATGTTGCACAGAACTGGAGGAAACTTGGAGAAAAAAGCATTTCTGACTCATTCTACTCCCCATTTGATCTCTATCGAAATGGAGTGTTGGATCAGCTCTTGAGAGGTTTATTGAGAGGAAAAGCCCAAAGTGAGGATCAATTTATAAACGATATCATGACAAATCGGATGTTTGAAACGGATCCTTTCCAGGGTATTGATCTTAAGTGATTCTATCTACTTATTATTTTAGCTTTGCTTACTCACTGCAACAAAACTAATTGAAAGTTAGTTCATGCTTAATGTGCCATATTTTCTGCTGCGTACTCGCAAGGGAAATGCTTCGCCTTACCTTTTCTCTCGAATCACCTATCATCCAAAGGGAATGGTATCTCTGAAAAAGAGACAAAACTCGTTTGGCATTTCCTAAAATGCACTTTTCTTTAAGTACTTCTGTATCAATTCCAGGATTGGATTTGGCTGCACAGCTCATTCAACAAGGCAGAGATCATGGACTCCCAGGCTATGTGCATTATAGAGAATTATGTGGATTGGGAGAAGCGAAAGATTTCTTTGATCTGAACGCCACAATGACCTCTGATGTGATTAGCTCACTGCGAGAACAGTACAGGTATGGTTTATCTAGCAAATTTAGTGTTTCCTCCACATGCTCAGGGTGCAGCCACGCGTTCCTTGTACATTAAACTGAAAGACATTTTTGGTTGTACTTTAATGTGTTTCGTATGCAAGCTATTGCGTAAAAAAGCTTGACTTCCACGTTCGTAAATAAGATTTTGAAAATCTAATAATCCAACCGTATTGAAGAAAACTATTGTGAGTTGGGTAGAAGAAGAGTATATTTGCATGCATAGTAAAACGAGTATGAGCGGATGGCAGGCTTTCACAGAAATATTATGCAAACACATTTATGTAATATTCTGCATTGAACAGGAAATGGAATCGAATTTTCTGTATGAATTTACAGCACAGTACAAGACATCGACCTTTTCTCCGGAGCTCTAGCTGAATATCCTCAGGAAGGAGCGGTAGTTGGTCCCACTTTTGGCTGTCTCCTTGGGATTCAATTTCAGAAACTTAAAAACGGCGATAGGTTCTGGTATGAAAATGACTTACCGCCTTCCGCATTCACTCTAGGTAAGGACTGCAGTTTGCATCCCAGTAATTGCATTGACTCTTGTTCAAAGTGAACGCTTGAACTTATCAAATGAACTGAACACATACATACGCCATTGGGTCTAATGTAATCTCATGGATTGCTAAATACAGAGCAACTTCAAGAGCTAAAACAAGTCACTCTTGGGAGGGTGATATGCGACAACAGCAACGCAGTGGATGAAGTTCAGCCTAGCGTGTTTCTCGACAGAGATCCATTTTTGTAAGTCCTCGCTTCACCCAAACTTCACTTTCCCTGTGTCACGTTAATCGATGAATTAAATATTCATTTTCTAACTTAACCATGCAGAAACTCACCCATGCACTGTGAAGGTGATGCCATTCGAAGAATAGATTTCAGCAAATGGCATGCCGACAACAATGAGAAGAACATACCATCTTCGAAAGTGCTAGACGCTATTAAAAAGGCTCGATCAGATATATCACGACTTCGCTCTCATGAAATGGATTTATGGAAAGATCGTAAGCGAGTATTATTACCGCGCAAATCATGACTCTTTTGTGAAGCTAGTCCCATTTAGAAATCAACACTAGGTCAATTTTTGGGTTATGATAAATCTTACAGACAAGAATGCAGATCCTCATTCGCCTGTTGGAACAGCATTTGGCTTTAATAAACCGAAACCACAAGCGTTAGAAATTGCCAATACATCCTTCTTGCTTCAGTTTGCCACAGTCCGCTTCCTTAATGGAATCGTAGGGAACAGGTAAGGCGAAGCGTAAAGAAAATCGTGTAGCTTGACGTGAATGGTTGTGAGTTAAAAGTGGATGCGTGGTTATGTCTTGACGTGCAATCAAAGATTATTGACTTTCTAGTGATGATTTACAAGACAGTGAGCACTCACACCCAGTGTCAAGAGATGTCAGAGAGGTTCTCAGCGCTTTGCCAACCATTGAAATCTCAGCTTTAACTGAGCTCCCCAAAAATGAGAAATGTGGAGAGCACGATCTGCCATGTGACCACACTTCCATTTTCCGAAGTATCTCAGGCTGGTGCAATAATCTAAAGGATCCCAACCGAGGAAAGGCTTTCTCTGCTTTTAAGCGGCTTTTGCCCTCAGAATACAGTGATGGTATGATATGGCAACATTCATTCACAATCACTGATATCATCATCCAGGCAATCGTTGACTTTTCAGCCGCATTCGACTCTCACTAACTGTATTTGTGGATAATGCGAAACAACCTATTTACTTTATATTCCAGGCTTGCAAACACCAAAATCCCTGTCCATTCTTGGCACAGAGCTGCCAAGTGCTCGGCTTGTTTCATTTGAAGTACATGATGATATCAGTGTTCCCCATCAACGTTACTCTCTTCTCCTCATGCAATACGCCCAGCTTCTTGACCATGATCTGACACATACACCGATGAATAGAGGTAATTCTGCAACACATGGGAATACAGGCATTTCGCAAAAAGGCTCCAATACTGATAAAAGCGTGGTTTTAGTGAGTAGGCGTTGGCTTACATGGACTCAGAATGTCAGACAAAATAACTTTGTAGTAAATTTAGAACGTATTTTTTATTCAACTGTCTCCCCAAATAGGATTTAGCGGTTCAATATTGGATTGTCATAGTTGCGATTCGAAAGATACGGTGCACCCGGAATGCTGGCCTATTAAAGTTACTGATGGAGATCCATACTTTCCAAAATATAACTCAACGACGGGATTACCATTCTGCTTACATTTTATTCGTTCATTGCCAGGACAGCTAACACTAGGTTAAACACTAAGCTCTAAGCTATTAGGCATTTTCTCGTATAAGTCGACATGTTGATGTGGAAGCGCCTAATGAGTTATTATCTTTGTAGGCGTACGAGAGCAATTAAATCAAGTAACAGCGTACCTTGATACATCTCACACTTATGGATCGGATACATGTGAAGCGAAGAAGCTTCGAACATTTATTGGTGGAAGACTGAACTCAACAAAACATCCTGTTGGAGCTCAGCACAAGGATCTCCTTCCTCAGACACCAGATCACCCCGAATGTAAAGCTCCTTCTGGACTTTGCTTTGAAGCTGGTATGTAATAATAATGTAATAATAATGTGAAAAAGTATGAGGTAGAGACTCCTACAGCGTTCAACTTTCTGCACTTTCGTCGACATTGGAGCAGATGATTTTTTAGACTAATGTAACTCTCACGATTAGTGAAGGAATCCGAAGTCACATTCAAAGTGGTGACTGAATTGTTAGAGAATAGTTTACTTAGCTTCCTCCATTTTGAAAGAGGACTCTCTATGATGATTGCATTAGGCTAGGATTTTGAAGAGGCATGTTTCTGCGCGAATAACTAAACCTTTGACTTTATTAAAATTGAAGGGGATTTGAGGAGCAGTGAGCAACCGGCACTTGCAGCAATTCATACAATGTGGTTGCGAGAGCATAACCGACTAGCAGATGAGTTACACCAGAGGAATCCACATTGGGACGACGAATTGCTCTATCAACACGCACGACGGCTTCTATCGGCTGTGACGCAGCATATAACGTATGGAGAATTTCTCCCAAGAATATTGGGCTGGGATGGCGTTCACAAGTACGGTCTTGAGCTCATTCCGGAAGACTACTTTCACGGCTATGATGCAAAGTGTGATGCGACGATTTTTAATGAGTTCGCCACCGCAGCTTTTCGCTTTGGTCATAGTCTGCTTAAACCCGCTTTCAAAAGATTTGCATCAGATTTACGAGTGAAAGAACCTAGTGTACAACTCCGTCACACGTTCTTTGACCCTGACGTATTGTTTCGGGTAGGCATGATAGATGAGCTCCTATATGGACTTGCGAATACGCCGATAAGTGCTCAGCTAACGTCAATAAGAAAGTCATCCCTGGCAAAAATTGTATGCCAGAATTCCGATAGCATACAACTCATCCAAAGATCAGCTTTAGATATTTCTGAGCCATTTCTGTAAGACTAATATTCATTTCTATCTGTATAACCCAACCGTTCAAAGAGCTATTATTGGGTGTAAACCTGTGAATGCTTATTGAAAAAACTTTGAACAACCTTTACAAAGTTTAATGCAATGTGTCATGTCTTTCGTCTCTTAAGGAATCCACGTGTTCCATGCGAAACTCTACCGGAAGTAGATCTAGATCTTTGGAGAGACCGTCTGGAATGCCATATGAATGGGAAAAATATTACTCTAGGGGCTGCCGTTCGAGTTAGTCCGTGTGTGATGTGCCTTTGTTCAAAAGAAGGGGTATGTCTATACACTTTTAAGGAATCGTGTCATTTGCAGTGACATTTTTGTGCTGACTTTAATCAAAATGAAATTCTTTTCATTTGGTTTTTTATGTATGCCAACAGCCTCTCTGCCAGTCCATGAAAGTTGATAACTGTGTTCGTCTGTCTCGTTCTTTTAAATCCAGTGAGATTCTCAAAGATCACGTATGCAAAGTCCAATGCGCATTTGCTTTCCGAATATTCCCTCCATCATCAATAGAGACCTTGAACACCATTTAACCTATTCAAGTGGAAAAATTACATTCCCATCCCAAATTGTCATTAGTCAATTCATGCAATATAAATTTGAGTTTACACAAGTTTATTTACGTCAATTGTCGGTTTTTGAAATGAAAAAAAAAACTCATTTCTCTACAAAAACATTCATAATGCAAGTTTCTTACCAATGAAGTCTGTGCATATAGATGAGACAATTAATGTACTTTTTCTAGAATATTATCAATTATGGTTCATGGGTAATGCATGTTTTTAAGTGTAAAAGTCAGTTTAGGTTTTATAAACGTGCATGCAAAAGTACGATTCTGAAACTGATTGCTTTAATTCTTGACAGTCTCTGTGAATAATTATAACCCATTGTAGTCATGCAGTTAATTGTATAATAATAATGGAAAATATAGTCGTCCAATGTTTTTATTGTTTCCATTATCCTCTCCATTATGAACTGATTTATAAAGTTGCCAAAATACCATTTTCATACAATATTTTGTACCCAATTTTCCACTCCATTCCATTGTATTTCTGTTGTAGCGCAAGGCATGCCGACTTTCTGATTATAATTTCTTGTGAAATATCCGATAATTTCTTAAAGTATTATTCTCTCTTTAAGTTTATTAATTTGAGTAAATGTTATTATTGTGAAGAGTAAATAAACCAATACAACGACTGTGATTTATGAGACAATCCGTATTTGCATTTTCATTATTCACTTGAGCATCATTCATTTCGGAACCATATTAAAAGTATTTCTTAAGTTATTTGAATAGGTTTTGCTTACCATGAATATACTTGAAAGACATTTGCATATTGCATAAGTGTATTTTGCAGAGTCAAGCTTCTCATACTAAATTACCAGTCCAAGCCCAGTCTCCAGTTTGACACTTGACATTACAGAAGCTCAAGATACAAGCTAAGCCTAAAGGATGGAAGGACTAGAAAGTCCTTTGAAAACTTTAATGGTAAGACTGTTCAAAAGGAAAAAAGTTATGTGAACTATAAGCGCATTTATTTACTTACATTACAAAATAATTATAAGGCTTTAAGCCCTCTGTTCTGTCATATGTTGTACCAGTTTTAAAACTTGGATATAGTGTATGGATGCATTTATTTGCCCTTTTTATAATGCACTATGCCTATAATAATTAGTAGTTGGAAAGATCTAGCTTGTGTTTGTCGTCATCACAAAAGTCACAAGATTTTTAAGGAAGTAAACCTTTCCACATATATATATTACTGTTATCTATCAAACATATATGCCCAATAGGTATCCTTGGGTTTTGGCTTTTGATACGACTACTTCACTTTGTTTATCACCATTTTGATGTCCATAATACGCACACATGGATGCAAAAATATTTGAAGAGAATGGACCAAACACGAAAAAAGACTGATACTCCTGATTACCTTATCTTATATAAACAAAACAACATTCACAGCCTTACAGTATAGTATCATATGTGTAAAGGATCCTTCCAAACTATTGACAAGCATATTGAGAAATACATAAACTAACTAAAGATATCTTACAGTATGAAATATAATTTTCATAATATCCAAGTATAAAGTCATCACGAAATTTCAACAGTTTTCAGTACAAGAAACCACTTAAATATATATATGCATATGAGTATTTCATGACGGTTACATATATCTTCATTTTAAAACTATATAGGATACACATATGAATGCTTTATCACCTCTACAGTCAACCATCACATTTAGAACATGCATGACCTATTAAGAGAGTGAAAAGGTTTAAATAAGGATAATTGGAGATTTAAGCATTGGTCGCATGATTTTATATCGAGGGTTGTAAGTTTTAATCGTATATAAACTCCCTATTTCCAATGAATTTAACCGCAGATTTAACTCGAAGGCTTGTAAGTGCTGAGGTGAATTGACTTGAATATATTGTTAAGGAATGTTCACCTCATTTTCCTGGTAACGTCTAAAGTATTGCTGTATGACTTATGCACGTATATCAATTACAACTTATCATTCATGCAGTACTTGAAGACATGATAACACTTGTATATATTATTCATATTGTCAACAAAAAGAATGACGGGGATGGAACGTTTTTCTACACTTAAAGCCAGGCAGTTACACATTTTCCTCGTTTGTGAGATTGCAGTATATGTGCATAGGGGTGTATGTGATTAAATCATGGGTATTATGTATCCACTGGAATACTTGTTTCCTTATCAATCCTTATAACTTCTCATGAAATATATCAATATATATATCTGTAAATTAACAAAAAGTTTCTCTTACAGAGTCACAAGTTTGCAAAATGATGTGACATAATTTTTGTCACATGAACAATTTAGTTTCAAAATATTAACAAAGTTTTTTCTGCAGATGTTTGTACCGTAGTGTTTTTTTAAAAAATGTATGGAGTGGACAGTGCTTATGTTATTGTTTGAGATACTGAAATGAAAAACTATTGACTCAATTGAGTCTCACAATTTAATTTCAATTCTTTCAATAAATTAGCCAGTTTAAGAGAGCATTTGAAGAAAACAATTGTTGAATTGTTTAGTTTGTGTCAACGGTATAAAAGTATATTTGTTCAAAATGTTCACCGAAAAGTCAAGATTAGTGGAAAAGAAGGAGGGTCCCTTTTACGGAAGTTATAAGGAAAACAATATTTTAGAAGAGATCCATTGGCAGAATAAGTAAAAAAAATTGACAAATAATATTGTCATCAAAAATTAGATTGCATATATATTTAACTGAATTTGAATATTACAGGAGGAAAAAGCGACAGTTGGCTATGGTGGTAACTGTAACGTTCGTGTTAGTACTATTAGCAATTGGAGTCACACTAGCTGTCACATTACCATCCTTGTTAGATGCTAGAGAAGCATCTCAACTGAACCCTGAAGATCCACCAGTTCTTGTAGCTTCATCGCCGTCAGCTCTTGGCCAGTATAACTCCACTGCAGTGAGTTCAGATTCCAGTATTTGCTCAGGCATTGGCAGGTATGTTCTTTTGTAAATTTTCAGTCATATACTATATGAGTGAAGAACTGATTTTGTGAGATCATCCTTATCATTATTGTCTTTGAAGTAAAAGGATTTAGGGAATTAGGGATGTTACTGCACAGTGTATGATAATCATAACTTTTTACTGCAAATGGTCCCTCCATTTGCCATTTTATAGTCATTCCTTTGATCCTAGGAAATTCTAAGAATCAATCATCATACTGTAGCTACCCAATCTTACTTCTGATCTTACTCTTTTACTCCTACTTCCCTCTTTTATTTGTTTAGAAAATTTGGTTCACTTTTACTAGTAGTGCCTATGTTATATGTATACATACCTGTTATACGTATTTGACTATGCAATTTCTTATTTTTCCGAACAGAGATGTTCTTCTCAACTACAACGGTTCAGCGGTGGATGCAGCCGTAGCAATGACACTATGTGTTGGAGTGACGAATCCACAAAGCAGCGGAATTGGAGGTGGACTCTTTATGCTCATATACAATTCTAATGGAAGCACTATTGATGCAATCAATGCCCGGGAGACGGTCCCTCTTGGCGTAAATCCTGATCTGTATGAGACAGATCCTTCTTCTTCTGTGAACGGTTTGTCAGAAAAAAAATCGATAAAAAGTACGATCCTTGAGAGCTGTGGAAATGCAAAAATGCATTAATGCATATACAGCAACCTTTGGAAGCGGATGAGCGTAGTTTGATTTTTAAAAAAAGGTTGCTCGCAGGCAGGAAAAATAATTTTGGGAATCTAGACGGATCATAATTCAAATCCTATTAAAGTTCAACCTCATACAAATGCTACTATTCTACTGTCAAGCTGAATAATACCTGATTCTATTGAAGCTTGAATTTAATAAAATCAGGCTATAAAGTAAGAGAATTCTTCTCACTCAAACCTTAGGGCTCCATATCATCAGTTTCCCGTGAATACTAAAGAAACAAATGCCAAAGTGAAATTGATGTATTAAAATCTAATTAAGTAGTATAATAATGGTTATATATATTTAGGAAGAAAGCTTTCCTATTTTATGCACGTTTTTTGTTACCATTATGTATTGTATGCAGCTGAATCACTTGTTATTGTAAAAGTGAACAAGAAACCTTGTCTAGTAATCATAATTCTTTTGCGATTACAATTAATTCTTGTTTTTATTACTACTTGGTTTTGTTTTTGTTCTCTTTTTCATTATACTACCTCTGGACTGGTCGCACAAAATGCTTCAGGTGGTCTTGCGGTTGGGATCCCTGGAGAAGTTGCAGGATTATGGGAGGCTCATCAAAAGTTTGGCAAAGTTGCATGGGCAGCTTTGGTTAAATTTTCTCAAGACCTAGCTCTCAATGGATTTAGTGTAAGCAAGCAATTGGCAGTGTCAATGGAAACACACAAGGATAAGCTTAAAGCAGATCCTACCTTAAGGTATTTTAAGCTTTTTTCTTTCAACTTCCTTTCATTCCGTTCTATTATTGGATTTCAACCGATGTGCATACGCAACGGTTTCATATGACAGGGGCATAAAATTCTTATAAATTGAGTCACTCGGAACCCTTTGAATGTATAGAAAAGGGAATGGTTGTAAGAAAATTGATGTCAAGCCCGGAGTCCTACTAACTTTTCTTGTACTATTATCAAACTCTGCTAAAGTAGTTCACTTCTTGCGAAGCAGAAAAAAAAACTAGGACACGGATTCCCTTATAAATGGAAATATTATGGATTCAATGCCATATTGTCGAATGCCGATTCCGATAAAAAAGAAGCCTTTGCTGATAACATTAAAATCTTTGTAAAGTGGAAATAATCAACTGGTACAATGGACTTTCCTTCGATTATGGAATAACGGACTGACACAATTTCAGCACAGATTTGTAAAGAACATAAGACGTTTAGTTGGAAAGGCTCTGTTGCTGACGAGAAAGAAATGAACGAAGCAAAGAAATACTTTTTTGTCGTCTGATAGTCGTAGGAGAAACGTGGGTTTCTCGCCTAATAAAATAGAATATGCGTTTGATAAAAGACCCAGGATGATCCATTCTAAATCTGAGTCGAAGTAAACTGAAGAAATTATGTAGTCGATGTTGGTCGTATTTTTAGATCACTTTGTTGTGTGTGCTTTCTTTAAGAGTAGACTGGGTAATTGTATACTGCATGGATCAGCATCTGACCAATTTGGCATACTAAGAAAATGAAATGAAAGGAAAGCTGGATGAGGGCAATATGGGATATGATGATTTTTTATACATATATTTCAATTAATGTATGATGTGCGTTTATTCATTTTGCAATAATTTTTGGTACTGCTTCCATGAACATTTAAGATGGAAAAGATGTTGATTCATGTCGTTTAAAGCAATATACTTTAGATAATTAGTTAAAGAAGGGAGAGAATTAGTCTTTCTCAGGAGGAGAGAGAAGCTATAAGGAATCTACTTTCATTATCATTATTCATCATTTGTATGCATGCACAAAAAGTTAGTTTGAAGTCCTGCTCCACTGGTGGGGGTAGAATAGTAATAATATGGTAAACGTGATGGTAAAAGAAAACTAGTCTCTAGAAAGATACTCTTATTACATTCTTGTAGGTCTGAGTTTATAAACCCAGCCACGGAAGAACCTTGGCTTGAGGGAGAAGTTATGGTACGACCGCGACTTGCAGTGACTCTTGAGTCGTTGGGTGCTGAAGGAGTCCAAGGATTTTATGATGGTACTATTGCAGCAAACATCCTTCGGGATATTGGAAATGCTAGCGGAATCATTACAGCAGAGGATTTGTCAAGCTACAGGTTTCTCTAGTTTTTTTTCTTCATGCAAGCTCATTTCTTACTTTCACATTATGCTTTTCCTCCGTATTCTTATTTGCTTTCACACTTTCTCCTCGCCTATTGCTTCGGCTTGCGACAACTTTGCTACAAAAGTAAACTCAAGGTCCGTGCTATCAGAGTGTGATGTGATATTAAACTGAGTTCATAATAGTGGATGATGTTTGCCCCTCTTGCGCGGTTATCCATCAAACAACCTTCAAGTGGACCTGCATTTGATTTGTCACATTTAGAATGACCACATCTGGAAATCTTTTGATTATTTTCCATTCTCGAATTCTACTTATTGAAACTTTTCTCTGTAAATGTAGGCATACGTATTGGCTCTCAGAAAATATACTGCACACACAGGTTCAACGTGAGGTGGTAGAAACGAGGAAAAAATGTTTTCTATCTGTCTCTTCTTTACTCTTGTATTGACTTTCCTGTCTGGGATGCAAGCAACATGTGCATCTTCATGAAAAAGCCAAAACTGAACTTCACAAGAAGATGAAAGTTTTTGTACAAATTTCGCTAGAATCGTGCTTATAGCAACAAAGTAATATCACAATGGAATGTTTGTGTGCAATATACGTTTCTTTAAGTGGATACAAGCTAAGAGAAAAGAGAAAGTAAGTAAAAGGACGTGAGCTTTCTCTATCGAACTTTAGTGGGGAAAATGTCAGTCACTTGTTGGCTCGAACGAAATAAGCATTTTCCTCATAAAAACACACAATATTACATCAAGTTGCGCTACTTTTCTAACTTTTAGCTCTCATGAACTTCCTCTAGGTTTGCTAATACCGTTGCAATTATATGATGATGAGTGTTATGCTAAGCATAGTTGTCCTTATTTACTAACTTGCTGAATGCTACTCCTACGCCACTATCTTTTCACCAAGAGAAGGATTAACTCTCAAATCTCATTCAACTTCCATACCACTGTAGTACAAAGCTAGAGAGAAGAGCGTACATGAAGATGGAAGAGCTGTTTCAGAACTACTTTCTCAAATCTAATAATAGTGGTAGGTTTTTTCATTGTCGTGTTACAAACCAAGTTTGTTTCCTTTTGCAAAGAATTCCTTCCATTCCAACTTCCACGTAACTTCACGATCCACAGTCAGTGTATAATATCCTATACCATGGTTGAAAACACAAGAGCCTTAAGTCTGCTGAAAAATTGAATTAAAACACAACCCAAGTGTATGAACATGACGTACAGTCAGTTGAGTCAGTGGAGAATTTCAGTTTCATGATGAGAAACCACCTTACTCACCATTATAAATGTATAAATGTTTTAAACGCAAGTATTATGTTACTATTAACTTATTAGAAAGACTAATATAGCATCAGGTTTTTTGGTTATTATCTCCGTAGTAGCAGAGGAGAGGTTGTCAGTTTATATGAATTTACCCTTCCGACTCTTTGAAATAGTTCTGCAAAGAGAAACTAAAATATTGAAAGCAATTATATTCCTCGCGTTGTAGTTCCTCCTTGGTAATTGCAAAGAATGGAGGAAATGAAAACGGAAATGAATACCACTTCGTGTGTCTTTTTATCCGGAATGCATTGTGTATTCAGGTTGCTTATAGCTTTTCCTAGTAGTCATTATACAAAGAAGAAAAATCCTTCCATCTTGACATTATTGGATGAATATTATTGTGTACTATCTACATATTTTTTTGTCCTGTCTTTCATCCAGAGTCACATTGGAGAACGCTATCACCTACCCTGTTACTGGTAATCTGACAATGTTCTCTTTACCTTTTCCTTCATCCGGCCCTGTTGTAGCTCTTGCACTAGGGATTTTGGATGGATTCGGGTGAGTTATAAAGGGGAAGCGGAATGAGGCAAAATCATGGCTTATTCCAAAATATTTAATTCAATTGTCCGTCTCTTTCCGCCTGACACAATTTTCATAATCGGGATGTACAAAGGTTCATTGATACTAGTGCACTTGGTTGATTCTACAGACGGATGCAACATGACAACCTGACAGTCGCTGATATCGGAGTGGATACGCATAGACTCGCTGAGGTTTTGAAATTTGCAACAAGCTGCAGAGCTCATGTTGTAGATCCTAGGTTTAGCAATGCTACAGAGGTAAGTTAATCATTTTCCCGAGCCAAATTCACAATTTACTGTGAGTGCCTTTACGTCACTATATTTCCCGATTTTTTGTTCCAAATAACACTCGCTCATTTCATGTGCCTCCTAGCAAGTTTTTGGATGTAATATGTATAATATTCTCTAGTGAATGAGGACTCTGTGTGTCGGTGGATGACAGACAGAGAGAAAGACTTGATGTACCAAAGTGTACAGTAGGAAGGAGGAAAATGCATTAATCTCCTTAATTGCAAAAGCAGATTATAATGTATGATAATGATGATTAGAGAGTGCTAGAAAACAAGACACTTCATGACTTCGTATTACACTTTTAGCTTGACTAGTCCATTTCTATATGGTACATTGAAAATATGTGATTCCCAGTGCTACCCCGATAACTCTAGAGTGTCGTATTTTGTGAATTACATTGTTTCATAATATGATGCTTGCTCCTATTCAAAGTTCCCTTGTATCACTATGAAGGGAGTGAATGGTGCCTTATGTTTGCTGCGTGTAATACACGGAAACAAAGAGTTCTCTATTGAAAGGGTCTGTGAGTTGACTAGAACAAGTACGAGCATGAATGTCGTGAACCTCTTTTGATAACGAAGCCTCTAGTTGCACCCTGAATGAACACACTTAATATTTATAATATAAAACAAAATGACATGAGTTTCAAGGACCAGTGATTACGATGAAAAAAGTTGTAGAGAAAGTATTTTACTCTCTCAGTGTGGGTTCTATTTTTTTACATTTTTGTTAGTCTCCATACATTCTACTCATTGTCTTGCTTTCCCCTTATTTTCCTCTTGTCGTTTACACTGTTAGACTAACAATGATGAAGAATGATGACGTTCTTAGTTGCCATTTGCAGTTGAAGTGGTAGGAATAAATGAATTTGTTCAAGTTTATTTCAAGTATGTGTTTTTGAATTTAGACACAAGAGAGACTCCTTTCGCAAGAGTTTGCTGCACAACTTCGAGATCAAATGGAAGAGTACAAAACCTTTGAAGATCCGCGTCAGTATGGAGCAGAATTTTCCCTTGTTGAGGATGCCGGCACAGCTCATATTTCTATAATTGGACCAGACGGGGATGCTGTTGCTCTTACGAGCACAATCAATCTGGCGTATGTTACTTTTTATCATGTTCTCTGAGTTAGCCCTCATAACTAGTCCGAGATTTAAAGAGAAGAAAGCACCCTTGGAATATACGTAGATTGCATATATGAAGGCTTTTGACGAAATGATAATACAACTCGTGTGATCATGATGAGAAAAAGGGAATTCTAAAGAAGAATAGGTCGTCATATTAAATGAATCCAGTTTCTGTGTTTCATTTTCGAGTGGCTATCAATTCGAGTTGTTTTAGAAGTCAAGGAGTGTTGACTCTTGACTATTATTCAATACCCTACTTCAAATTATTTCATGAGACAATTGCATCCAAGTCTGCTTTCACCGTTGTCATTTAATGTGTCAATGAAGCCACTCTTCTGGTGCTGAAACAGGTGTTATGCTATGGTGTACCTTTTATATCATCTATTTTAATGTTGCTGATTTACACTTTCTAGATTCGGGGCTGGGTTTATGGGTGAAGCATCAGGAATCATATTCAATAACGAAATAAATGACTTCTCTTTCGGAAGTGAGGATGACAAATTTGGGTTACCTGTCAATCCAAACAACAAAATTGAAGCTGGTAGGTTCTGTTGTTGGTGGAGGATGACTGAGGGAATACTCCTTTTTACTGCTTTTCTCGCAATTCCCCAAACTCGAATTACCATGCATCCCGTATTCCTAACCCCACGTAGCGCCTGCCTTCCTTAGTGATTTTGTGATTTAGTATCGTCTATTTGATTATGAACTTAAATGCAATGACTCTTCGTAGGAAAGCGACCAGCATCCTCCATGTCACCGCTGATATTTATAAACAGGAATAACCAGCCCGTCTTTGCTACTGGAGGATCTGGTGGGCTCAACATTCTGCCAGCAGTTATTTCGGTATGGGAGACAACCCTTCTGCTACATTTAGCAAAAAGACAGAGTTCTGAATCCTAATTATCATATTTCCGCTTTACTTGCAGACAACTTGGAGAGCTTTGTATAGATATATGAACATCAAAGAAGCTATAGACTACCCTAGAATCGCTCCTGACTTTTACAATTCTCGCCTCAACTACGAGTATGGTTTACCAAAGTCAGTTGTTGAAGAGTTGAAACGTCGAGGGCATAAAACGCACCGTGTTAGTAATACCACTGAGAATCCTCTGTCATACATTGGCAGCGTGAATTCCGTTTGCCGTACAAGAAGTGCTGGAATTATTCTTGCAAATGCGGACTTCAGAAGACATGGGGAAATTGCAGGATATTAATCGTCACTATTCAATTTATTCGTCAATTCATGAGTGATATTTTTTATTTTTCGTAGAGCCAAGTTGTTCTTTTAATGGCGGATAAGCAATCCTTGTTTTTAACGTTTTGTCCGCTCTGTAATGTAACTGTGGAAAGGCATGACAATTTATTTTTAGCAATATACTCTTCTTTTATTTTACTTTTATGTTGTTAATATTCCTACGCCTTTAAAAATTTTACCTGTAAAATACAATGAATGAATGTGTTCTTTTCTTTTAAAAAAGTTAAACTATGCGCTTTACTCCTGATGAAATGAAACCCAATGCATGAAAAGTTAACGGAAAGTTATTCCATATGACAAAATGAACCCTTCAAATGTCTGTATGTAATAACGTTGTAGAAAAAAGTTTTTGTTTTTATTACAGCTCTCGGCGTAAGAGGGGGAAAATGTTTTTGGTTCTTTGTTCGGCTTACATAATAAATAAATTTGTGTCATCAATTCTTTGAACTACTGAAATGGAATAGTTAGTCTTTCCACAACCGAAATTCAATTAATTCCACATCCAAACGTTCTAATATCCGGCGACAGTGCCTTTTTTCCTAAAGTCGGCATTAGCATAAATGGTTCCGTTCTCCGACCTGGCAATAGCTTGGACGACCGATGTTCCAACGTTGAATTCGTCTGTCGTGTGCCCAATCTTTTCTAGTCCTTCAATGATCCGCTGTAGGAAAACAAGGAATGATGTAAGTGGTTGGGAAATAGTTTTTTCGTGAATATTACTGAAACTGTCATAGATATGTCAAGGGAAGGGAAGCACGTAAAGTGAACTTACAAAATTGAAATCTTTTTCGTATTCTATCTGCATAGGATAAAGTTGATGATGTAATCTACGTGCGTCCACTGCCTCTTTGATATTTTCACCAAACCATAAATTACGGATGGCGACCTAGTTCAAACGTAGTTCATGAGAAACTTGATTATGATTTTCAAACAACAAATTGTAATGTGACATGTGGGTAAAATGTGAACCAAGTTAGACTGCACAAGTTTAAATGGAGTAGGTGTACATAACATAATTGGATTTTCTTTTAAGTAACAATACCATAGTCACAGCAGTTGTGATTTTAGTTCCTCCAGCACCGCCAATCACAAGCCGAACCTTTCCTTTATTATCAGTAAAGATAGCGGGAGTCATTGAGCTAACTGGTCGTTTACCTGCAAGCAACGAAATAAATAAGCATGATTATGATTAGCTTCTCAGGAAGACATAAATAAAGATTACTTTCACTTTTTAGAATTTAATGGGAAAACCTTAAAAACTACAAGGGAGGGGCACTATGTGTAAGCACAGCTTATGAAAATGTGCATAACATCTCATAATTAAAAGTTTCTCCTAATTATAGCACCGTACATTAATTAGATATGTTATAGGACGTAATTTTTAACAAATAATGCTCACCTGGACGAATAAAGTTATTTTTTGACGGTGGAACACCAAATGAGTTATTAACATTAGGGGAACTAAAATCATCCATCATGTCATTGTAAACAATTCCAGTATTTCTAGACCGAAGGAAGGAGCCAAAACTATAAATAAAAAAATACCCAACATGGTGATAATAGCGATACGTAACTGCACAACTGTACATAAAAATGCATCTTATAATATTTGACCATTATCTGAAAATTAGGAATTTAATAAAAACATACGAGAGAAATCATCGTACAATACGACCCTTCAGGATCTTCTGATCTATAAAAGCAATCAAAGAGAATATCAAAGCGAGACAGCTACTTACTACAGATTTATTGTGGAGGTCACAGCAATAGCGTCACCGTTTGGGGCTAAAATGCATAAATGTGAAGTTCCATGATCTTCAGGCTGATAATATTCTGCTCCATAATATTCATGCGTTTGATTTGTCCTGTCGTCGAAAATCAGTTCAGATATGTGTTCCATGTACTGGGGCGAAGTCAGGTTAAACTTTAGCTGTTAATTATTTCAAACCAATTACCAAATCCCATCATACATAAGTTAGCACACTTTAAGAGTTTAGATTGAGATAGAAAAAAGTGCACATGTCCACCTTTTCAACTTCTTCCTTCACTTCAGGATCTTCTGGATCTCCAAGAAAAGTTCGCTTTGCATAGCCATGTTTAAATGCTTCCATTATTCTCTGGTAACTAGTGACTGAATTACGACTCATTTGGTAACTGCTCAAAAGCTTCATAAAGAATGCTAAAAGCACGCCACTTCCAGGTGGTGGAGTAGAATGAACCTTGAAGCCTCCTTCAATGTCCATTTGTATTGGGTCGTCCCATGTTACCCTAATACGTAGTATTTATCATAGTACAATATAACCAACACAAGTAGAAAATTACGAAATTTGTCATGTTCTTACTTGTAGTTCTTCATGTCATCTTCTGTTATTATACCACCTTCTTCCTTAAGATCAGTGACAAACTTTTTCATCAATTCTGTGTCACGGTATAGAACATCACCAGCATCAATATCAGGAGCACCAGAATCAGCGATTACTCTTAAAGTTTGAGCTAACACTGGCCTTTTCATAACTTCACCTTCCTTGAAAACTTCATTAGTTTCATTGTTCACAAAAACTTCACGGAGAGACGTTGTGTTAAAGATTACGGCCTTGTTCGAAATAAGTGCATTGGCTGCATGGGCTGTGACGCTGAAGCCATTCGTGGCAAGCGCGATTGTGGGTTCGAAAAGATTTTTCCATGGGATTTTTCCATGCTTTTTCCAGAGCTCCCAGTACCCTTTAAGTTCTCCTGGAACAGCAACTGAAAGGTTTCCTCTAGCTGCGGCATCAGGGTCTCCTGCAAACATGTCTTGAGAAGCTGCAGCTGGAGCTCTATCTCTGGCGTTTAATGTCTAAATTAAACATTTGGGTAGGTAAAAATATGCATAATCGTATATATGAAGATGGATACAAATTTGACAGTTTGCCCACCTCTGTTTTGCCTGTCGCAGCGTTGTAATAAACTAAAAGAAATCCTCCTCCAAGACCCATACTTTGTGTTTGAACCACACCAACGCATAGCATTGCTGCAATTGTGGCATCTGCAACGCTCCCTCCATCTTTAAAAATTTGTCTGTAAATGTGTAAAGGAACCCAATTACTACCCAGCAAATTTATAGATTGTTCCTGCAAGCTATAGTCATGATTCTTTTTACTTTCCGATTTCTGAGCAATATGGAGCATCAGTTGCCACAGCAGCTTCGTTATATATTCCTAACACTGAATCTGATGGTTCCAACACATATCCGTCGTCTCCTTCGATCGAGTCATCTTTGTCCCAGTCAACAACTTGCCACACAATTATTCCAGTCACCAGTGCAACAAGAGTGACGGTTCCCACAATTGACAACAAAATCGTTTTACGGCTCGCCTTGAATTTCCTTTTTCCAAATATGCAAATCCAAAAAACATGTTTTAAAACAAATCTCAGGTGCATTGATTGTATTCGCTAAAGTAAAGTTCATGTATCTTATGAAAAGATACAATGTGATATATATATGATTCATTTCAAACAAAGCCTACATTTTATCTCCGCAATTCTATAGGATAACACTTGGAAAGATATATGGCAAAATGTTGCATGTGAATTAAATTTATTCACTACTCCTATGTGCTGCAGTTATTGGACTTTGATTCGTTCCACTTTACTCTATCGGAATAATTGAGTAAATAAGTAAAGGAGAAAGTTTCCTATTCACACGTGATAAACTTTAATGTTGAATTGCTATAAAAATGCAAACTGCTGGTTTGAAATCACTAACTCGTAGAGCGTTTCTTGTCAAAGTAAATTTTGTGCATATTTAGAAAGTGCGTGGCATAAAAAAATCACATATTTCTCGGCATCTAAAAAAACTAATCCTAACTAACTAGTGATATATTTTTGATTTCATGCCTCTTCTGCAGCTTCCCATTGTATACTGATCGAATTAGCTAAGTAAAAATGACAATAAAATGATTTGGTTCATTATCATGTAAAGATAACATTGATTTCCCACGACTGATAAGAACTTGTCGACAAATTCAATTAGCGGGTGAAGTTACCTGTGTTCATTGTAGTGTAAATTATGGTGATATTATTATGTAGACAGTAGACGTAATAATGTATGTTCGCTTGTACGACCGTCAGACATGTTCTCAGGTTGTCATTTAGTTTATTTTTGGTATTTCCAGAAAGCACAAAAGTTCCATTAAAAGATTTATACGGCAAGTTGAAGGGTGCTGTTTGAAAGGTTAGGTAATGATAGTGCGGCTACAATCTGTGATACTGAACGTTGTATTGTCAATTTAGTTTGACACAGACAAAAGTAAGTCTCGATAAGTTGGAAAGGTCATCGTTTGTTTTTGAAAATTCTTTTGCAATCAATATAAATATTTAGATTAACAGTTGAATTATCGAATATCCAGTGTCTCCAATTTAATGATTTTATCGTTTATCAAAAAATCGGCATCGTATGCATCACATAAAAACCATTAACCATCGTTGTCTGCTTTTGAAGGATTAAGCTTGTGACAGCTAAAGCGTCATTAGCTGTTCCACGAATGAGTAATGAAACCGACATCGCAAAATCACCATTGAGGGTATCGCGTTCAACATAATTAACTTCATTACTTGCATCGATTGCTTTAAAATTAGTCCACAACGCAAGCCCGTTATCAGTTTGACGAGTGACTACTAGTTGTAAGTGGAAAATCCCTTGTGTTGAATGCTAACTTGCAACTCTTGTTTCTCGGAGTTTTAGCATGCTATACCAATAACTCTGAAGTGTTTCAGTGGTGTTAATATGTTCATGCAAAAAAAGCTTGACCGAAACGTACCGATAGTAAATTGTAATCGAATTGCCTTTATTTTAGTTCTGAATGCCGACGACGGTTTTCATGGAATTGAATGGATACTTCAAGACTTTCTGTTATCAGCCAATTTGTTGTTCCCACTTGATACAATGCTTTATGATATTCAAACTAATCTTTTCTCAGAAATTCTTCAGCTTGAAAGAAATGACGCATGTAAGCGTGCAAACTGCTAGTCTTATCCATGTATTTAGAATCTTCAGGAGAAGTGTAAAATTGAGTGAGTATATTGGAGGCATCATTTTGAATTTCAGTTGTAAATTTTCAACTCACATAAGAGGACGTCTCGGAAAGCCCAGATTACTAACCACCCAAACTCACCAGTTATGTAAAATGTTAGCATGTTTATCAAGTTGCACGTATGCTCTGGCCATAATTTAATATATTAGGTACAAATTGATGTCAACAAGAAATAGCTCAGGAAACTATACTTGCATTAATTATTCATCATACAGGTCTGAATGACTTAACCAAAAACCTCAGACATCATGGTGGATTGTAACCTTGATTATAAATGAGGCTCGACTTATTGTAACTATAAAGTCGATTTATGCATTACAGTTCTTGTAACGGGTTCACTGTAAGTCACATATATTCCATAGGTATCATAAAATACCACATAGCTACACTCGCATCTTCGCATGCCTAAAATTTGTTTTTATATTCTAAATCAATGTTGTAGACCACATCACTAATTAATTAGTAGAGTTGAGTAAAATGATAAGATGAAAATTAGACGACCAAGGTGAGAAGTTTTCACCCGAGTTGTGGATTCATGTAGCATATCATTAACTATAGCTGGTGACACACACAACAGTGGAAAGCAAGAAGTATAAAAGTTTGCTGTTATGGAATCAGGGAAAATCAATAAAGTGATATGTCACCACGTACAGACGCGTTTCATAAGGTTTATTTTCTGGGTGAGTTTCATCGAACTCGATGATATTTACAAGGCATTTAGAAAGCATGACGTTTTCTGACAATGGAAGGGAATGACTTTCAGTTTTTTTATTATTTAACTCATGATGCCCCAGTTCAAGCGTTATCAAAGCCATTCTTTTACGCTATTGATATGTTATGAACCGAATTACGCGTGTATAGCTATACAAGCATTCTCTAACATTATAGCATTCAGTTCCGTTCAACTTCTCAAGCAAACATTTTCAGGAATTATACTCGAGAAAAGTTTTCGCAGAGAAGATCCAGTGCACAATAGCATTTTCCAATTTCTCGTCTCCTCCGCAAGGCAGGCTAAGGGCAAAGTTAGATTAAGACAGAATAGGAAGAACGCGTGATTTTTTCCATCAAGAGTTCACTTGCTTCCGTTGTGAGTTTGAGGAACACATCGTCGAACAATCTTCATGTTCAGTTATATTCCATTTTCAAATATAAGCTTACCTCGTAAAAACTATAACTCTTGTATAAGTCCAGAATATAGCTTGATTGCTGCTTCAAACACAGACATTCCATTAAATGTCTCTGTCTTATCATATGAGTCCAGTTGGCATGATGGTCAATTTAGTCATGAGGATATGATGATGACTAGTAAACTCGTGATATTTTTATATTAGAAACATTTCATATTACATTCCACCCTCTTTATTTTCACACTCGAGATGAAATTTTCGGCTTGATCGAAAATCGCCCATGATTGTTTGCACATTGGCTTAGGGAAAGTATTGGACTTTTTTTTAAAAAAATTGCTCTTTTCCCCAAGGATGCAACCTTTAGGCTTAAAAGACTGCTTTCATCCTTGTAGCCAAAGTGGTTGGATTGTCAATTGGCTTACTTATGCGGGTAAGAAATATAATGCTTTACTCTGGATGCTCTTATTTTCATTCCAAACCCAAGCTTTAACTCTGGATAGATCAACACGTATTAAATATGTGGGCGCAAGAGCAAAGGAAATGAAGAAACAACTTTTACCATGCATGTGACCTGTTTCATTTTCTTTCTCGATTTGTCCATTTCCTCAAGCTTGAGTTGCTGAAAAACCATGTAATGTGCCACTCCACCCCGTGTCTTGTGATGGAAGTTAGTCTCATGGAATCCGTGGATATTCGGAAAGGAAAATTTGTTTGAATAGACTTTGAAAGAGTTGTAGTTCTCGTTGCTGATGTATACTCACCAGATCCCCTCTTACCAGCACCTGTTTGTTTAGCAGGCATTCAAATTCATGATCGTATAATTGAGAATCATCAATTTTAATTTAGAGCTAGTTTCTGGTCTCTATCTTTCTCCACAGAGAAGGAGGTGTGAAGTGATAGGGGATAGTGGGAGATTGTATGTTCTCTCCTGTTCCTGATGTAAAGGCTGCGCACGTGTTGCGAAATGATATGAAACAAATGGTGAGTTTTGTTGACAAGGTGAAAAATTTATATAGGCTCATTACATGCGTATGCATCCCTGATAGCTTAATTTTTATTACTCTCCACATTCTACCCCATTTCAACATGAGAGGGGAAAGACGTCGTGTGACTCTCAAGTTGGAGCCTGTTTCTGGGAAAATCGCAGTGCTTACCGTTAAATTGCTGAGAGAAAATGATGTACGATTTTTTCAATGAATATTGTCTTGCTTCTGGTTCCTGCGTGGTTTGTGGTTGACTGATGTAAAACTCCAGACTATTCTCATTATTTTGAACGGCTACATCGTCACAACGTTGATGTCATATTATTATATGAACTCTAAACCGTTTCTGTACACTAGGGTTCTAGATATATTTATATTTGTATTGGCTTCTACTTTGGGCTAATGTCGGAAAATATGTGCCATTTAGCAATCGAGGAGCTCAACATAAATAAGATTGTAAAGTTGCGCATAAACACCTTTTTATCTTTAGTTTAATGTTAGCAATAAAGCCAATAAACTTGCGTTTGATCCCATTTGATAGTTGCACCCAGAGTTGCCCAGGTCGGGCCGCGAACGACCGAGGGACTGCTATTTGGCTGAAAATTTGCACTCAGATGCACATTAGTGTGAGGAAAACAAATCTGATGAAAAACGTCCCACTTTCCACCCCAAGTGCCCGAAAATCACCCTCGCGGGAATTCAAAATTTGAATTTTATAGTATTGGAATTTGATGAAAATTTGTATTCGTGCACATTTTAGCATGAAAAAGACGAATCCGAAAAAAAAA
>JAHZNA010004104.1:0-17314 GCA_027743935.1 Sinodicranocentrus sp. ZH6
GAGTTATCAATGATTACGTTGAATGTACTTAAAATGTTGACAAGGAAAAGTTATGTCTAAAAACCCGCTATGCTAATTATTACAGGAAAAAATTGCTCTCTGTCTAGCAAGTAAAGCCATTCGGCTGTATACGAAGTATCCTTCTGAAATTAAATTTTTCTGGTTTTTTCAAAGGTGAAATAAATGACAATTATGATGAATTTTTGACAGAGCCCATAGGACACTTAAATTGTACACATTTTTAACCTACCCATGTGTAGTGGATTTTTTATGCAAACATTAATAGCTAAAGAATGGAGTCATTTGAGAAAAAGGAATGTGATATTGAACTTAAAAATTTCTAAACTATAAAAAACATTAAGTTTATAAGTATATTTCTTGTACAGCTGAATGTCTTTACTTGTAATCAGTATATGTATTATAAGAAAAAGTCAATCATGCATTTATTTTGGGGTGTTAATGGCCCTTTCCTCACTGACCTTATTAGATTCCATATCGGTATTGCAAAACACGTTTTTGCAATATTGATTTGATTAACTATGCGAAAGCTTAATTCAGACAATGTTACTTTTGCAAATTACATTGTTAGTGAAATTGTAACTTTATCAGTTTACCAAACTTACATTTTGAGTACACTTTTCAGAATAAAATCATTATTAACTAGCCAAGGTCACGTACAGATTCGGATAGATTTGTATCCCAAGAAAGAAAACTAAAGTATTTTACAACTTTTTTGCAGTATTAGCATTTACATGAATCAAGTTTTCATCCATTTCCATGTATCTTGTCGAACTTGAAGGAGATGGAGATAGCCTTTCTTTGAAATGCGAGAACTGATTCTCAGTCTGAGCTTAGCTTATTCGGACTTAAAAGCATAAATGAATCTTCATACTAGATTTCTAAAGATTTGGACTGGTTTTCTAAACCTATTTTGCCATCCTTCAACGGATTTTTTTGCACATTGTCATATACATTTGCTTATTCGCCAAAGAAAGGTGTTTTGCATGATCGGTTACCATTTCCCCGCTGATCACTTTCCCCATCGTCCCCGAAGATTGGTTTCTCCAATAAGGCTTTTGCCCATTACTACCATTTGCCCACAGAACTAGCTAGGAAACTCATTTTTGTAGTTTGATACTACTAATCAATATAATTTGTCAACTTTCAAGTACGACCATAATTCAATATTAGACTGTATTGGGTACTCATTCATTGGAACCTTATTTTGCACCTTATTTTGCACCTTATTTTAAATATATGACGTATATTACCAATATTTAAATGTTTTCTTATCATATTGGCAAAGGGTCAGTGTGGAAAGAGGTCGGCGGGCAAAGGGTCTAGGGTTGGGGATGTTTATCGGCGGAAAACATGATCGAGGTCTATTAAGCAAAACGCAAAACTTGAAATCTTCAGTCCTCCTCAGGGGATATGATTGATATGATAACTGCTTCGCAGTCCAAGCTGACTAAAAAATGAAGGTGAGCTGCATTGGTACAAGATTGTATATTTCCCTATCTATTATGGTATAACTATGTAATGCATGTACCGCACCTACATAATATATCGAAAAACATGATAAAGAGAAGTATGTACATAAAAAATCAGTATGACTTGTCTGACTTCTCTGTTGTGGCCATTGACTTAAGTATTTACGATCATATGGTGTGGCTGAAGACAAGAGTTAATACTCAACAAAATAATATTTCTTATATGCAATCGGGTGTGGAGAATTCATTTCAAAAGAAGTATCAGCGATCAAAGTTGAAATGAATGTAATATTTTCATATAGATTTGAGTACGTTTCCTGAATACGTCTTTGTTTTGGTAGCAGCAACATGTTTTTTAAGGATTTTCACTACAGCAGCGGCTATGAATTCTGTAACAAATCGAATAAGGTTTAGAGAAAAAATTCAGATACGTCAAAATTGCATGTAGCAGGTTGTCTCTCTGGGTGCAGCTGCATTTGTGCAATAAAGTAGCCAGCTGTAGAGCCAGTTTATTTTTTAACCTTGAACCGATTTTATATTTCAACTTTTTTTCTGCAGTTTGTGCAACTTATGTATGTAAATTTATAGTATGAAAGGAACTAGTTGTGGAGAATTAACTCAAGTTACAGTTTTACAGTGTGGATGAATGCATGAAGGATCCAATAACTTCTGTGTATTTTGTGTACAACACATCCAACGCATTTGTAATCCAGGTGGTAATCATTGGTAGCATACTTTTTCTTGTCCCATATTTCGAGACAACTTCATCCAACGGAACAAGTTTCAAGGAAGTGGCCAAAACGACTGGATACTGCTCCAAGGACTTTCTCCATTTTGCCATGTTTCCAACCGAATCCAGGTCCGAAAGGGTTGAAAAATAATGAACAGAATTTCCTCCAGATTGGGACAACTTGTAAATAACTCTTGGATCCAATTGGGGAGGAACAACACATTCAACAGTTACTCCAATTGTGGAGTTTAATTTAAATATTTGGAAATTTCTGCAATGGCTTGGCTGAGGATGGCGAGTTTCTCAGAATCGGCAATTTCCACCTCATCCTCACCTCGTTTCAACTTCACCTGGATTAAAATACTTCCGCCAAAGTCTGCCCTGGTGATGACATGGGTGCCGTATACTTTAAACAGAAAATTACTCATAAAGTCAGACGCCAGCGTTGCGTTGTTTTCCATGAAGGAGTAGGATAAATCTAGCTCAAAATCCGATTTCAACTTTACCCTGTCTTTGAGCCCAATTGAAAACTTTATGAAGTCAACGGTCGCCGACAAACTGTTGCAGGTTGTAGATGATGGTGGAGACTCGCCGAGGGGAATCAAATTGAAGCATGGTGCTCTTGGAATATTCGCTTCCCAAACTTTTCCATGAGAATGGATGTCGGAGAAAGGCCAAAGGTTTTTAAACTTTCTTTCAAGAATGTGTCTTTGCTTTGGAAAACTTGGTGGCAAATTCTTAGTTGATCCTCCAGCATCACGTTTAATCCTTCTAAGACATCTAACATTAGAACATTAGAATGAATGACTTTTCCAACTTGAATAACTTTGTTTGGGGTTAAGAGCATTTCGAAAGGAGAATCCAAATCCAACCGGATTGGGATGTTGGCATAATGGACCTTTAAAAGAAAAGTTTATACAAAATTAGTTTAAAATTTAAAATTTAAGGAAATCGATTTCTGAAGTTTGATCCGTTTTGTTATTTGACGTTTGGAAATTTTGAGTGGAATTCACAGCTGGATATTTGATAAATTCATGTAAATATAAATAAATAAAATTGATTTTTCAGTAAACAAAAACTAAGCTATTGCGTTTTAAGCCATATCTAACCTGTACATTGGACGGTATTTTATCCAATCTTCGTTTATTTGTCACCATTTTTACCCATGGATCAGCAGGATGATCCAGAGTTGAGATTGAGTTGTTGCGAAAAGCTAAAAAAATAAATGTTTGGTCACGACCATGAGTGGTAATCATTTTGCATTCTGTTTTTTTTTAATATTTAATATTTATTATTACTATAATCTCCCGATCTATGAATGCAGATGCATCACTCATTGACAATCCGTGTAAGCCTCCATACTAACCCAGCTACTGCTGATTGAAAATGAGTTACTTTTCGTTATAAAAGCTTGGACGAGGAAGACCATCAGGTGATTCCCCACAGCAAACTGACTCACGTCCACGTCATTCAGGAACCGAAAGAGATTTTGTGTTTCCTTTTCTTTGATATCTCCGTCACAACAAGGGGAACTGTTTATACGAAAGTAGATCATCCTTGCGGGAAGAAACTTTTCAAATACCTTACTCATGTACAAAAGGGTGTCCAAGTTTGTTGCAAACTCCTTCCTGTTTTCATTGTAGGCAGGAAAGAGTTTTGTCAGGCACAAAATGTAATTTGAAGATGGGATGTTTGTCGAGTTTCTCAAAGTCTCTAATTTGTTCAAAAACGCGGCGCAGTTTTTCACCACAAGTCCTTTAAAATTGTATGTTACACCAAGGGCAACAACTCGTTCTACTACGGCTTCCGGTAAAGTCTCTGATCCCTAGTTCCGTACGAGTACGCCCATCAAATGAAGCCCAGCTTCTGGTCCTTCCGAAATTATCCGGGCGAGCTTCTCCACTTGCTCAAGTATTTCAGAAACATTCGCTCTCTCCAGAGAAATGTCGATGTAGAGTCGTCCTCCCAAAACATCAAAGTCTACGATGTCCTCTAAAAAGCAGCAGTGCGTTTAATATTTTCAGATCTAACAATACTAATCCTTTAAAAACGAGACTCTCATTCTTGAAAATACTGATATCTGCTTTAATTACCTGTCAACTGACTCTCGGCATCATTTCTCGGTAGCAGCTCGACAGTTGTGAACTTATGTAAGGTGAAGAGAAGCAATGTTTCGAGTTCATTGATGCGACCACCATGTTACTTGACTCCGCAAGTACACAAACCCTGAAAAAATATTTTAGGATATAACTCGAAAATCGTGAATCCTTGCCCATATCCATATTGCTTCATGATACGTATTAATTCTGAGCAGCGTCTCATTACAGTAAAAATCAGAGGTAGGATCCTTGGAAGGACGCTTATAACTCCACATAAGTAATTCCACACTCACGTTTGCTCAGCAAAGATCATTTCAGGGCTGTGCTGGATTTTAAAAAATTGATGCAAAAATGGGGTGTGGGGACAATATTACAAGGATTTTAATGAAAAGTAAATTCACATATTTTCAATTTATTAGTTTTTTGGATTCATAATATTATTTTTTAAATTGAAAATTTGATTTATTCAACTACGATTCTTTATAATTTAAAAAGTAAATAATGGCATATTTGGATATAACTATGTGGACTGGACTAATATAACAAGAATGAATTGCAAGGTTGGTTGGTGAGTGAAAATTGGTTTATGAACTTAATTTTCATAAAAAAATATGATCAATAAGGTATTTTTGGTTAAAAATGAAAAGCAGTAGGTATCATACAGTTTATTTAGATAAATGGAAGCCAAAGTAAATTGTATTGTAGAATTACAAGTCAATAAATATCAATAGGAACTAAATGATAGGCATAAGATTGGAAAAATGTTTACCTGTAATGTTGTTAAATTAATGGATTAATGTCTAAGTTCTCCAACTTCATAAAAAAGCTATAGTTCAGGTAAATACTTTAAAAAGTAGGTCAAATTCATTAAAAAAGCGTATGGCTTGTCAGAAATCTGGAATGGTGAAGATTTTCCCCCACAAAATCTTGAAAACAAATAAAATCTCATAAAGATCAATATATGTAAACAAGCACAACTTTATTGAAGACAATTGATTCTTGCCAGAAGTCTTCAGATTCAGACAAATACCAAACAATCAAAATTTAATGTGATGATACGATGATATCTACCAAGCAGGAAAATATCATGCACTCAAGGTTAATCAAGTTGGGTGGCATGAGTACTCAAGGACATAGTTTACAGCAGCTAGTCAATGTACCTAAGTAGTATAGTATATTTATGCACTTCATGTGTGTCCTATAGTTTAGTTATCACAAAAATGTTTTCAGCTTCAAGATGTTGAGGTTGAGATGTAGTTTGCAAGTTCGTGAATGACATGTAAAGGGTGGAGACCCGTGAGATGAAGCTTCCCACAATTGAATTAAATCGTGCAAAGCAAACCAACAAATATCATAATTTTAACGAGGTTAGCGTTAAACCTGCTTTCCATCCTATTATGGTTCTTATGTAATAAAATAGCAAAATGAAAAATCTCGTTGCAATTCCATTTTTCAAACTAAAGCCTCCAGTCTGCATTTTATTTACTTGTTACCGAAGTCATTAAAACAATCGCAAGTTCCCACAAATCATTATTTTCACTTTCACACTCATAAAATTGCATACAACTTCTTTCGATTCGGAAAACTTTTGTTAAAAAATACATAATTGACTACAGCTTTCCATTCCAATCAAATAAAAATTATTTTATATCCTTATATCTTTTATTCTATCTAAATCCCAATCCAGTCTTTGTTAATTTCTAACCAATAATTTTTTCTTTCTATTTCAAATAAAGCAGATTGTTTTTCTTTGCAAAAACAAAATCTGCCAAACTAGTTTTCACATTTTTAACATCTTTGGAACAATAATAACCTGTTCTGTTAATGCAGATTCCGTTTGAGACAATCATTAAAAGTATTCCCGCAATAATGCTACAATGATACATATGTACACTGGTAAAGAAGGTTATACCCTAGGTTAGTATGTATTGGAGAGGGCGATAGCTCAGAGCAAATTTTTAGACAGAATCATGACGATTTTTGAATACTTTTCAAAAATATGTGCCTACTGGGTTTTATTCTCGGTAGGGAAATTTCTTTGGAGAAGATGGGATTCAATATTGATTACAATATCCACCTTTTGCAGGGACATAACGTAAGTTTCACAAATTACATAAAATTGACAGAGGTAGAGGAAAGTTTTTGTTGACTTAAACGGGATATATGTACTATCCTAGATTGCTCCATGTTCTTTTCGGCCAAATGCTCCCAGCTTGGTTGAATCGAAAACGGAGAAATGAAACCATTCCGAAATGCTTGGACAAGCTTGCTCAAGAGCATCCAGAGAAAATCTGCTTCTTCTTTGAAGATGAAGAATGGACTTATAAGCAAGTTCAGGGAATGAGTTTTCAGGTAGCAAATTATTTTCAAAAACAAGGCTACCGAAAAGGGGATGTGGTGGCTTTGGCAATGACAAATCGACCGGAAATGACTTGCATTTGGTTGGGGTTGAGCAGAGTAAGTGAAAAATATTAAAGGTGGGTATTGACCGTAGGTTAATAATTATTTAATTATTTGCAACGTGTTTTGCTCAGATTGGGGTAATCTCATCTCTTATCAATTATCATCTTCGAGGCGACTCACTCAAGCAGTGCGTTTTAGTATCAAATTGCAAAGGAATTATTATCGGGTCAGAAATGAGAGACGTTTTTGAGGACATCTGGGATCCCGCAAATTCCACTCCAATTTACGAACTGGATCGGTATAATATCTTGAATTCAATTAAAATACTCAACTCACCTCATGCAGAAAGCCCATTGAAGATAACAGATCTTGCCAAATGCCTCCAACCAACATCTAAAGAACCTGTGAAGGTGCCTGCTTCTCAAGAACCAAAATTTATGGATGTACTCTTCTACGCATTTACCTCCGGCACAACTGGTCTTCCTAAACAAGCTAAAATCACACACTCTCGGTATCTTAATTTTAGCGGCATAAAATTCGCTTTAGGTCTTAAATCAAATGACAAATCCTACTGTTGCGTTCCAATGTATCATATGTTCGCCAACGTTGGTATAAGCTGGGCTTTAATTTATGGTTGTCCTATGGTCATCTCTAAGAAGTTTTCAGCTTCCACATTTTGGGCAGATGTAGCCAAATACGAGAGCACGGTAATCATGTACATTGGCGAAATAGGCAGATACCTTTTAAAGCAGTCTCAAAGTGAAATGGATAGAAAGCACAAGGTTAGAACTGCCATAGGTTCAGGAGCTAAACCTTGCACCTTAAGTAAGTACGAAACATTACGAAAATGCAATAAGCTATGATGGCTGAGTATGGAAACTTTTTTGGTTAAGTGAACATTGAAGGAAAGAAGGTTGGAGCGACAGGTTACATCCCGATCTGGATGAATTCCTTTCATCCCCAGCAACTCGTGAAGGTAAATCCCATCACGGGCAAAATTATTCAAGATGAGAAAACCGGTTTTGCGATAAGATGTAATCCTGGTGAGGAAGGGGAACTGATTGGGAAAATTGTGGATATTTTACCCTCTGGAAAATTTGATGGGTATACAAATGAAGCTGCAACAGAAGGGAAAATTATTCAAAATGTTTTTCGCAAAGGAGATAAATATTTTCGCTCAGGAGATTCATTTTGTAAGGATAGCTATGGCTACTTATACTTCAGAGATAGGATGGGCGACACGTTTCGGCGAAGAGGCGAAAATGTGGCTACGACAGAAGTGGAAAATATTCTGTTACGATTGACAAAGATGGAAAGTATCATTGTTTATTCGGTTACCATTTCCGGGATTGAAGGGAGCTTTGGAATGTTGGCGATTTTGGATATAGACGGGAATCTGGATTTGGAGGAGCTACAACGGGGAATGGAAAAGTCCTTGCCGAAATATGCAAGACCTTTGTTTATTCGATGTGTGAGGGATCCAAATGCGTTTAAAATGACAGGTAATAGTAACTATTATTTTAATACTTATGATATAATTAGAAAATAAATTTTTATACGAATTTTGTATTCATTTGTAGGAACTTTTAAACTCCAAAAAGTGCAATGGGTTAAGGAAAATTTCAACTTGGAGGAAGTAACAGATCCCATTCATGTTTTTTGCTGGGATTCCAACTCATATAAGAAACTAGACCCGGAAACATATCGTGAAATAGTCAACGGGAACTTCAAAATATGAAATGAAAATTACTCATCGTCATATTGCGGTAACAAATTGTGTGCATTTTAATATTCTTCTGCAATTACAACAACCAAAATTAATATAAAATTTCAACTCTCATCATTCACTAAATCCACAAACCTTATAACTGTCATTTGTAATATTAATTTTAGAAGTTAATTATAGTTCTTCTTACTGTCTCCAACAAAGTTTCACATGTAAAATCCGACATTTTAGGCTATAATAGGTTGCTTTTTTATTTAAAATCCCGAGCTTTAAAAGTTTCACATCTTCATTTTAAAATAACTCAGATATACATAATCCTTAATGCAGATTAATAATGTCTTTTGTACAAGAATCTATTTAGAATTTTAAAAGTGGAAGTGAAAATGGCAAAATTTTCATTCATGCAGATCCAAAAGTTTCCGAGATCGACACTTACATCTTACTATATCTCAAACTTTGTATTTACCTTTTTTCCCAATTGAATGACAGCTTCATCATTGGGATTGAAACCAGGTGCCATTTTCAGCGTCAACGTTTTGAGCTTATTTAATTTCAGAAACCCTTCTTGAATAGACTTCACAGTCAATTTTGATTGATAACATAATCGCAATTCAAAAGTTTTTAACCCTGTAAAATAATTAAATAGTAGCATTTAAATCTTCTTCGTAAATGAAAAAGCTTCCAACAATAACTATCATTATAGCATGTAACATTAAACTCGACATACCGACCATTTTCTCGATATTTTTGATTATCCAGTCATCCTTCAAATATACTTCTTCAAGGGTCAACCATTCCAGATTTTTCCATTCCCAGAGCATAGAAAACTCTTTTTTTGTTAAGTTTACTAACACCTTATTAATATTTGGCATCCATTGAAAAAGCTTTTTCATCACAGTTCCACCAAACCCTTTGTCTGAGAGATATAGAAAAGTCACATTGTCCGCACAAAAACAATTACCCTCTTCCGTGTCACTTGTGTTTTCCACCATTTCCTTAAACTCTTCCCCCTTCAGGATAATGCGAAGTTCCTTGAGATTAGGAAAGAAGCGGAGAAAATTAAAATTAAAAAAAACATTTCCAATCATTACAAAATTCTGGACTGCTTCCATCAACGTAAGATTGTCCCCGGACAAGGGTGGAATATCATTGTATGCATGATTCCAATCCTTTTGCAATACCAGGCTTTTCAGAGACTTTGAATTCATTGAGAGAAACTGGATCAATGGCTGTGGGTTCCAAACTGCTGGACTGTGGTATTTTATAAATGGGAGTTTCGCTTGTTCCAGAAGTTCAAGGTTTGCAGGAATCAGAACAAGTTTCCTAGTATAATTCAGAAATACTTTTTATTTTTACTCAAAAATAACAGCTGCTCAATAACAAAGATAAAAAACTACCCTGCCGTTCCATCGAGGTCAAAAGACTCGAGGGATAACTTGAAGTCGTTGTCTGCTCGGATTTTAACCATGACCATGAGCAGATTGGTGAGTGAATGTTGATCATAACCCCATATTTTCACAATAAGGTTCTGTTCGTAATCGGAAATTGTTAGAATTAGTTTGAGACACATGTACTGAATTGCGAGATGATAATGATTATGTTACGTTACAAGTACCTTAAGATTTTGATAATGGGATAAGATAAAATACCAATCAAACGGGTAAATTAAACTCGCGCTTCTGGTAGGTCGTTGTCTTGTATTTATGTACAATTTTAACAGATCAATCTTCAATTCGATCAAATTTGGATTTACCCAAGAAGACTCCCTGTATAACTCAGACGTATTTGTCATGTTGATTGGAAACTTGACAAAGTCTTCTAAAGAAAGCTTTTTCAAGGCTGGTGTAAACTTGGAGGTGACAATGTCATAAAAATCTTGTAGATTTGGTATGTCGCAATTTTTCAACCGTAACTGGTACATCCACTGCCCACAGCTCTTCCAAAATAAGTCAACCATCTTAGCTCTCGGGTTGAGGAGGAGTCTAGTCAGTTTAACTTTTCTGTAGGAAGGATAGTCAGAGACGATATCGTTTCCGGTGTATGAATCCAAGTGATGAAACACTTCAAGGAGATGTAAAGAAGAGTCTAATGGATCATTGTAACTATCTGAGCTGATGTCAATGAACCTAACTGTCTTCTCCCATTGTTGGAATGACACCCGTTTCCATTGTTTATCTACAAGACGGCAGTTTTTCAATGAGTCGGGATCACAAAATGAGAAAATATTTGAGAGGATCTGGAATTAAAAATAAAATAGGATTAAATATGAAAATCTCTGTTTATATGATCATTATTCTTATATTTAAAAGCTGACTAGGTCAATCAATAAAGGATCTTTTGGTGATGCCAGTGACATATTGGAACTAGTTTGGATGTCAGATGTTGAAGTCAGTTTCAGTACTTTTCTAGCCATGATTACTAACGAGTTTTCAAAAAGTCTCAATTTCACAGTTGACTAGTAGCACGAATCAACAAACTCTACAACAAGCGATAAACTGGGTGAGTAGACAGATAAGCAAGGACAGCAGACTGCAGTTATCATATGTGCTTATATACATCATTCAGAGTTGGAGATTAAAGTTATTTCCTTGTAGAGGCTTTTATGAGAAACATTTCAGATTGACTTGAACCAAATGTCCCTTAAGAGGATTTAGCGACTACACGGCTGTGGTGCTGTGTGCAGGAATTGTGTACTTTTTGTATTTGCAAATTCACGAAAACTATTTGCATATCTTGAGTACTGAGGGGTAAAGAAAATGAATATATTAGCAAATTTAGCAAATACTTCTTTATTTAGCATAAACATTTTCAAAGAGTCACAAACGTATACTTTAGATGAACAAAAATGTTTAAGATGAAAAATAAGACTAAAGAGAAAAAGATAATTCGTGAGCTCACAGACTGTCACAGAGTAGACAAGTCCATGGTCCAAAAACTACATATACATAGTCACAGTTGATTGAGTCACCTGTCACATATTTAGGACTACACCGCATGTTCTGGAACATGTGAAATGATAATGCTAAGGATATAAAGCCCACGCTTACTTCTTGAGAAAGATAAGTCTTGTTTTGTTGTATCGTATGTATTTCCATTTTAGTGATGAAAATGGAAAAAATGTAAATTTTGCATTGCTAATGTATTGTTTTGCAGGCTTGAAGATTGTGTTGTGATGCACAATGATGCATTCTGGGATCATGATAAAGTTAACAGCTTTTTATTACGGTGCTAGCATAACCATACCATCCGTGATTTCAAGATCACCTTAATTCAGTACAATTAGCGCTTACTCTGTTTGTAGAATACGCAATACTCTGACAATATGCAAAAAATTATTATTTTTTAGTACAAAATTACGTCAACGAGAAACAGTAACGTGCTTGTAATTACATCAATGAGAAACCCTGTCAATGATTTTGTTTTAAATTCTATAATTTAATCTCATTTCATATTTTGCAGAACTAACAATAAATTGTATTTAAATTGACTTGATTAGAGAATGGTGGAGACATGAAATGAAGGCATATGTCACATTATTGATGGGATAACAATAAGGCATTCAGCATAACTTTTCAACGATCAATTGGACGATCCCTTATATTAACGTAATTTCTAACATAACATTCCTTGCGATTAGTATCGTCATTTATGAACAGAACCTTAAACATGAGTTGACAGTAATATTAACGAATGCAATGGGAAAATTACAAAATTCTACAATTCAGCATGCACCGCACCAAATGTGGGATTATAGTCTATGCTCGCAAATACTTGAAAAAATATTTCGTCATGTCATAAGAGTCTTACGATACTACGACCTTACGACACTTTCTCCTCACAAACACACTGGAGGAGTGAGTAAGTGAGTATGAATAAAGTTCACTTAAAAACTTCCCAGTGGACAAACTTGGATCAGTTAGCAACCTTCTAATCGTGATTTCTTTTTTTTTTTTATTTGACACTGATTATTTTTAAAAACATTGCATCCGGCATCCACAGCAAACAAGTTCGAGAACCACAACAATCGAATACACAAAATCCAAGTAGAAAAAAAGTTTACGGTCGATTTCAAACTTTGAGCAGATGCTTTCCAAATTTAAAGCTGGAGGTGCAGCTTGGACTCAAAACATGGAGCATAACTCCACTGATTCCAGCTCCGATGAAGAAACTGCTAGACTTGAAATGGCCGGAGAGTTTTCCGAAATTCGAGAATTGCTCGAGTGCCCAGTCTGCTTTGACATTATTCTTCCCCCTATTACCCTCTGCAGCAGTGGCCATTCTGTTTGTAACTCGTGTCTAGGAAAACTCGAAAGCTGTCCAGTGTGCAGGAGAGAATTTACTGAGGTGAGGAACATCTTTGCTGAAAAGTTTCTAGAGATATGTGCCATCGCGTGTAAATTCAAGGAAAGCGGATGCAAAACAACTTTGCCTGGTTGGGAACTTGCTACTCACCAGATTAGCTGTGATTTTAGGTATCAAGTCATTGAAAAGTTTTAATTTTGCGTTTTCAATTTTTAATTAGTACACATGTACGCTTTATTTTTTCTGTAGAGGTATCCTTTGTCCGGAATGTGCTCGAGTAATACCATACTATCAATTTCTCCATCATTTGCGAGTAGAAGAGGAGATCGAGATTGTAAATTCTGTGGACGTAATTACTGGATTTCAGATTGAAGATGGAGGCGTGTCTAACGAAAGTAATTTTTTTACCCATTAGATTACCTTGCATTTAATCTTGCTTTCATCTGCTTACACAATTTTTATAGTTTGGGAGCCATCTTGGATTCACTGTCATGACAGGGATTTTTTCTGCTTCTTAAATAAAAAGGACTCCCTCTGGGTAATTTGGATTGGGGTTTTTGGACCTTCTAATGTTAGCAAAGGATTTGCAACCTCGATTACTATTCGTTCTTTGGAGAACCGCACAAAGATTGAATTTGTTGGAGACGTTCATCCACTCAGGAGCCCTTTAAATGATGTTCTGAATTCTGGGCAGTGTATATTGTTGGAGGATTCCAGTCTGAAAAATTTTCTTAGCAGAGGAGGAATCGACATTCGGATTCGGATTGACAGAGAATTCCAAGTTGCAAAAGAAGACAGAGGAACAACTTTCAGCGTTCTTAGAAAACAGTAGAAACGGTGAAGCCAGTGCGTAAAATGTGAAGATGCTGACAAAGAACAGGTCAAAGATCTCATTGTCTGACGGAGTTTAAAGAAAGGTTTTGTTAAATTTGATACTATTTAGTTGACAAGTTTTGTAGTGAAAATGAACTATATATTTTTACTATCGAAACGCTATATATATTAGATGTGCTAATCAGAAATTATTATTTAATGTTAGCTTTTCATTCATCCTTTTTTTTAATAATGTAGTCAATTATATTGTATCAAGTAGCCATGTCATGCACACATCCATTAATCTCATATTGTTCGGTGAAATATATTATCTAGTTTAATGATCTATTTTAATCCTCAATTATATCAATTATCAACTTTTTGCCATTTCGCATTTTGCGAATGTCGTGCAAAACAATGCCCCAATCCCAATTACTGACAATTAAACTGTACTGATGATAGTTTCCCAAAAATTTACATGAGCCCTTTCGAGCTGCGAATACTCATAATATCCAGCCAGATCAAGCGTGAAAAAGACTTTTTTTTACCTGACTCAGTCAACCTACCAAGAACATTTTATGACGAGTAAAGTAAATACGCACTTATGCACTCGATCGATAGGCCGTAAAAGAATAATAATTCGGATGATTAAATGCAGTGAATTTTTTTCTTACATACTGGCAAAGTAAATAGTAAGTTGATAGCTATATTTTACCCATACGAGAAACGCAATGGGAGTTTGAACTCGCTCAAAGTAGGTTATTTGTATTATTTGCAAATGTTTGACTTTCAAAGAAATAAATATTAGCAAGAATTCGTTATGAAACTTTGAAGCGTTTCTGCTTTCTCACATTTTTCGCATGGTCGGGAACGGACACCAGATAAGAGTAAATAAATAATGACATCCTGCGTTTTCTTCTGTTTTGTCCAATAATTTCACGTATTTCTGTATGGTGCATCATCTTGTTTATGTTTGCTGAAAAAGATTGTGTTTTAAACCATAAAATTTTACTTACGTACGTCATTCCTCATATTCATAATAGTGATAAATACTTGAATGATTGACAACGTCAACTACAAAGAATTTGTTTATTCGACCCAGATACTCACCTCAATAAATTCCGTTATGGACACCTAATATGCCGTGGCTGTCACCGCATGACTTCTTTCTTCTTTGTTAGCCTATCTATGCAATATATGACAAGTAAATTCCAAAAGTATAAAACCTGGAGTTGTTTAAAACTTAAATCATAGTCGAACTCTACCTGTCTTTGAGAGAGATATTCATTAAATTGTTTTTTAAACGGAAAAATGAAGTATTTATTTCTAATCATTGCCATTTCTGCTCCTGCAGTGTGGGCACATTTGGATATTAAGTTTCCAGATCCTCTAAAAATTAAAGATTTCTCAACGACTTATGACACCTATAAGTTACTGGGGAACTTTAGCCTCAGGTATCAAAAGCTACAAATTACACAACGATTCTGTGATTGATTAAAATAAAAAACCTTTTGAAATCTACCGTAATATTTGAACATTACTTATTTGTTGTTTGTCGCAGAAATGGACTAGTCGTCGGTCTATCAACATTAAAGATTAACCCTCGTCTTCATTTTGCCGCAGATGGCATCATTGTTGGGTTGAATGTATCCTTGGATCAACTAGAATTTACAGGGGAGTATGAAGTAGTTGACGGCGAGTATTATATCCAGAGGACGCAGCAAATCCGAAACCAAAAGCAGAAGGGATCAGAGTTTTCTGGAAAAGGGGCTATGAACGCTAGTCTGACAGGTTTCGATGCTCAATTAGGTTTCAAGATGACAATAGATTCAAATGAAAAGTTTGAGTCAATTGAGGATTTCAAGGCTGATGTCAAGTTTGAAAGCGCTTATGTCAATTTGGAAAACTTCCTTTTGAATTTTACACTCGTCGACTGGGAAGTTGTTAGTAATAAATTGAAACCAACTTTTGATACTGCGTGGGAAAAGATCGTATCGGATATTCAGAATAGTGTTTTTAACGACCCTACGTTCAATTCTAATATGAAGGTAAGTATGATACAATGGAATAAAGAGACAAAAAAATTATGTGGGTAATTCGGAGGTTGACAGTTGAATTGTGTTTGCTGATTTATGTATTTTATGTATTTTTTAGGCATCTAGCATCAGGGAGGAGTTAGGAAAAATGATTCGTTCCTATTTAACATCCCAATAGTAACACTCGTTTGTTTTGATGGAATACATTCGGAAAATTTTCAATATTATAATACTTTTAAGAAATTTTTTTGTATTCCCTTTATGGATAAATCTTCAATAAATAAGTGAATCTTACGTTCGAAATCTTTAATTAAATATGTGTTTACTATCGTTTTAAGATAAGGTACTTAAATCAGACATTTTAGGCTATAATAGGTTGCTTTTTAAGATAAGGTACTTATTTGATATCTGGGATTCGCTTGTATGCGATGCTAGAACTTGACAGGAACTATATAATAAGTACATACGATAATAATAATCAGATGCTTGACTCGCATATTTGTATCCTTAATGTGTGGTTATTTGACGCCACATTCTCTGCAATTAAAGACAACTTATTGCACCTTTTAATATGAAATTAAATTCCTTAAAATAGTTTTATGATAACTGTATCATGAAAGAAGTTATTGAATGATGTATTCATTTATGTACGCTGGTTTGCGTATGACATCTGATGTGACAGCCAGATAAGAAAATACCTAATGTATTTAAATTTTAAATCGAATTCTTCCGTCCCAATCAAACTTCTTTGCAAGTAATGCTTGTGCATGAGCATGTCATGTCAATGTCAGATATTCACAATATAAACACATTAAAGATGTTTTACATAGGTCTATATAGCCATAGTCGAGACGTACAGGAAATGTTCCGATAGTCATGTAATTGTAACTTCATTTGAAATTATAGAGTTGAGAAATTTCCCACTTGAGTTCTATGTCCTATCCCAGTTGGAAAAAGGTATTTCCCAGTGTCCAAAACGTCCAAAAATGCCCAAAAATATATTTAACATGGGGATTACTATTACCATTGAGTTGATATCATTAAACCCGGCATAGTGCACACTTTCAATGTATAAGCAATGCAAAATCGATCAAATATGCTTGCTACATTGTGAAGCTACAAACAATTAAATTGACTTGTTTCTAATTGTTTGTGAGGCTACAAACAATTGAATTAAAATGTTTGTAATTGTTTGTGAGGTAACAAACATTTGAATTGAATAGTTTATAATAAATTGTGAGGTTACAATTAAATAAATTGAATTGTTTAAGAGGCTACAAACAATTGAATTGAATTGTTTGTAATTGTTTGTGGGGCAGCAATTAATTGAATTGTTTGTAACTGTTTGTGAAGCTACAATTAATTGAATTGTTTGTAATTGTTTGTGAGGCTACAATTAATTGAATTGATTTGTTTGTAATTGTTTAAGAGGCTACAATTAATTGAATTGATTTGTTTGTAATTGTTTGTGGGCTACAATTAATTGAATTGAATTGTTTGTAATTGTTTGTGGGGCTACAATTAATTGAGTTGAATTGTTTGTAATTGTTTGTGAGGATACAATTAATTAAATTGAATTGAATTGTTTGTAATTGTTTGTGAGGATACAATTAATTGAATTGAATTGAATTGATTGTAATTGTTTGTGAGGCTATAAACAATTGAATTGAATTGTTTGTAATTGTTTGTGAGACTACAAACAATTAAATTAATTA
>JAHZNA010004105.1:0-14694 GCA_027743935.1 Sinodicranocentrus sp. ZH6
AAACGATTATGTCATATCCTTCTGGACCTTCTTTCCCTCTTGTCGTCTTCCATAATCGACGTCAATGACAAATTTCTGTCACATCCACGAAAAAGAAAGGAAAAAAGTGCTACAGTCAGCTACATCTTTTTTTAGGGAGAAATCCATCCAACTTTTTCTCTCCTCTAACAATATACCATATTCCTTCACAAAACTTTCTCTCCAGTACACAACCATTTTTATCTCTTATAGCTCGCGATATTGGTCTGGATAAATTGAAGATGAAAAGGGGCTAAGGGTAAAACTTTCATGAGGATGCCAAGAAGGAGAGAGGAAATTGTGTAAAACGTTTTCCCGTCTCAACACAGGGATCTGGAAATGTTGCCAATTTTCCTCTTCCTTCGGAGAAAAAAAACCTCAGACAAATTTTTTTACGGCGAGAAATATGCTCTTGTAATAATTTTTCAAGGAGACTGCAAACGCACGCAGTTTTGTTGGATGGACGGACAGACTTGATAATAAAACTGACATGGATTTCATTATGCAAGAAGATTTTTTTTTCAAGCGTAATATCTTATCCCGCTCCAGAGTTTCCAGTAATAATAAGTTGGACTTGGACTAGTTTCATTTCCACAAGAAAAAAAAATAAAACCACTTTGGAAATATCTTTTGGGAAGATCTTCCCTTGACAATTTATTGAGTTGGAAAATTTGTTGGAGAACATATTTATATTTATAAACCTCCCTTTGATATGGAGAGGGAGGGATCTTCTCGTTGTGGCGTCATCAGTCGAGCTTGCAAAAGTCCATTAAGAAAATGTGTTATTTGGTGTGATTGAGATCACAAGAGACACAACAAGAGTGAGAAACATTTGCCATTTTGAAAAAGAAAATCCGTCCCCAAACCACCATCAAAAGTGAAAACTTTTCCTCCAACTTTTTTTTTATTACCGTGTAAATCATCTTTAGAGCTATTTAAGTCGGGAAAAAGTTCATGAAAGATAAATAAATCAAGTTGACGTCATTACTCTACCATCTTTCCGGTCTACCTTGTCCAGGGAAATATAAGTGTTTTTGTGTATTTCTCTGGAAATGGATAACGAAAGGGAAATAAAACTTGTACCTTGTCCCGTTCCTCCTCCAGCGAGGCAAAAAGATAGCGGAAAACAAAAATCCTGCAAGTGTACTATATTTTCCAGGTATGTCTGCTTTCTCCAGTTGTGCATTTTAAATACGCTCTATCTCATGTGCAAACTCATTTAGAAGAGAAAACAGTTTCCACAAATTTTGTTGGTTTAAAGCCAACAGCATAGATAAAAAATCCACATTCAGCTGTCTCTCTCTCGCTTCATCATCTCATGGTTACCTCACCTTCATCAGTGGAGTGCTTTCACTGCGGTGAAATTTTTTTTAGGAAAAGGCTGTATTTTGCATAATGCTTGAAAAAGCAGTGTTTGCTTTTTCCCAGAGTTATACAAGAGATGAGAGAGTTTTTTTGTTGGAGGCAGATCACACTTCAAGGTTCACTGGTTTTTCCCCATACCACGCTAGAGTAACTCCAGCCGAGGATAATATCCAGTGCACGACGACCACATTCTGTGAGCTCTCGGCTGTCATCTCTTTTTCCAGAGGTGTGTGTGTGTGTGTGCTCCTTCTATCTCAAGGATTTTCCAGGAGGCTGTGCACTCTGCTTGATTTTCCAGAGCAAACATTTTCTCCATTGGAAAGCACGCACTTTGCTCATCCTCCAGCAAAATTCTCATATCGTCAGCAAAATATTCGGCTGGGAATGCACACAATTGTGCGTTCTATCTGGATTTCAGTTTTTCATGCGTTTTCGACCCTAATGGAATTATTCTCTGGCTTATGGAAAAGTTTAGACTTGAGGGAAATTTCATTACAAGAGTATACATCCTACCTTATGTTGCTATCTTTCCAGAAAATCCCTCTTGACCGTTTTTTTTTCATACATGGAAAAAATCCAATGCAGCTTGACTAAAACCTTTTTCCGTTTTGTTTGCGTCATAATATTTTCTCTCAAGACTTTCTCTTCTTTGAACGGGATGGAAGCTACTTTGGAAATGTAAAGCTTAGCGATAAAATGTCTACCCGGAAGAACTGCACCGTCTCATCTCGTGCGTCACACTTTCCCCTGCTTTCCCTTCATTCACAAAAATAGGAGATGAAGCTGCACTTGTGCAAAAATAAACCTTTGTGCAAACTTCAATCCTAAAAACTCGCTTGAATACGATATGGAATTTTCGTTCTGGAACTGGAGTACTCCAGCTTTTCCAGCATATTTTTTCCCCAGAGAGATTTTCCTTGTTCGATTTTCTCCATCTACAAATGGCCTTGCTTTCCCTTATCCTTTTTTTGCAGGAGGAAGCTTTGAATTAATAATCCGCTCAAAGTCTCTTTCTCTCTCTGGAAAGTTGAGGGTGGTGATGAAGATGATGAGAATGATCTTATAATCTTGGCAATTTCCACCAAACTAATTTTCCCTTTGTCTGTCCCCAATTCCTCTCCCGCTTGATTGACTACTAAGACACTTTCTCTGCTTTCTCCACAAGAGCTGCGTGTGGTGAGTTCATAAACTAATCAAAACTGGGAAGAGTCTACACAATCCTCATTTTCCAAGCGTATAATGAGATTTTATCATCATAATATATACCAGACTTTCTCCCTAATTCTTTGACGAGCTTTTCCTATACAAAAATAAAAAAAAAACTTATTTTCCAACACTTTATATTAACTCTTCTTTTGTTTGAATTCATCAAGGTCTTTCCCTTGGCTCAAGTGCTTTCGTCTGGTTTTCAGAGAGAAAGTCTGTCATTGATTTTTTGTGTTTCTCTTCAACATCATTCCGAACTCTACATTTTTTATGATCAATAACAGTATCAACTTCAAAAGTGTCAATTCTCCAGAACAGAGTTACATCTTTTTCCTCCAACTTTTTCTCTCAAAGAGAAAGCACTAGATCATGCAGTCAGTGAAGATTTTGTGTGCTAGAGCCCCACTCTGCTTTGACAAGAGAGAAATGTCAATCCACATGATTTCCTTTTTATGACACAAATGCTCATAAACTTGGATCATTTCAAGTTTATCAGCATCTGTGTATCTTTTATTCGTTTGACACATGCGAAACAGGATTCTGTTGAAACTAGATCTATTTTCCCCTCATCTTCAATATTATCCTCGAGTGTTGTTTTCCCATTTCAACCTCGTAACATTTTCCCCATGTAAGACTATCTCTTAAAAGGGATGAAATGTGGGATGGATATTTATTTGGAAATATTGTTAAATGCTTTCTCTTTTTTCCATCTTGCCAATTTCCGTTGTGACAAAGTCGAATCAATTACTGCGACCTGGTTTCCTTTTTTTCTCTGTCTGCTTCTCGGTAATAATCCACCTAAAGTTGGATTCCCTTGTATTTTTTCTCAAAGAGAAAGTTTTTTTTATCAGGGAAAGACCTTCCCTGTCGCTCTCCTCACACATGCATAACGTATTGGGCTGGGGAAATGGCAACGTGCTTTCCACTCGGAAAAGCTTTCCAACTTTCTCCGACTTTCTTCTCCTCCGATAATTCCAACTTGTGTTGCCAATCTTTCAAGAAAGGGACAAGTTTTTTCTTCCTCTCATCTCTTGTTCTTTCACTTAGTCTAATCATCATAATACGGCCGTGTTCCGAGTGCGCATTAACAAATGTCCAAAAATAGTCGTTAGCTTTAATGCATCCTTATGGAGAAGTTGGAGAATTTTTTCCCTCTTTTTCTCGTCAGAGACGAAAGCAGGATGAATGAGATTGATCAAGAGAAAGTCTGTCGACAATGACATGTTTTTCTTTCACTTTACTTTTTCCATGGAAAACATCCAAAACTATGGGAAAACTTGAGTGGGACGTCTCCTTTAAAAAGAGACACATTTCGAAGCCTCTCTCTCTCCCCCCGACGGAAACGGGATGGTAATAAATGAACGGAAATAATTTAACTTTCTCCAAAGCTCCCATCCCACCCCAATTTTCCCATGAGAATTGAGCAATGTGTATTAATTGGGGTGGCGAGGAGGAGTTCATTTTGACAGTGAAAATCTCTCCTTGATAGCCTCCATATTTCAGTGACACCTAGACCACTTTTTACTTCTCAGCTACTTTTATCCCTGCTTTCTCTCAAAGTGAAAAAGAGAAAGTGTCTCAATTGGATTTTCTTTTTTTCTCAAGAAACCCCTACAAAGAAGAATATACGTGTATATGGAGTGATGTAATAAACTAAATGAAATTAAGCTGTAATTCTCATCACACGTTTAACCTTTACTTTCCCTTTCAAAGCTTTTCCTTTGAAAACCTTTGATGTATTTTTCAATAATATCCATTTCCTTTACTCTGTGAGCGAAAATGTAGATTATTTTTGTGAAAACTTTTAATGAACATCCTTCCCGGTTAGTAGGCTTAGTAGACTGAGCTTTACAATTCCTATGCAAATGTACACATCCTGCTTTCTCTGCGAGTGTATGTATGGCTTCTTAGAGAAACAGAATGATACATTGTGGAAGGAAATCCCTTTTTGTGTGGAATTGTGTTGAATCCATACGAGTGTAGATATGACAGAGGGAAAATCGATATATTCCCTCAATACACAAAAGGTGAAAGCTATTCTTTTCCTTGGGTAAAAGCCTACTTCTCTCTTTCCTCTTTTCTCTGGCAAAACATAATCCTCTGTAGAATATGAGGAAAGAGTGGGAAGTGGATCGGCTTAACCTTGTATTTTCTTCGCATCATCCCATTTTCCCTTGTCAATGCACGAGTTCACCTCGCCTGACATGATAAACAGAACTTGTCCAAGGGAGCTTTGTAAATTTGCAATTTTCTCTATGAGAACTGTGTGTTGGCGGAACGTGGATTGAATAATATTTTGGAATGAGTTGTGGAATAAAAAAATTATTTATTTTTATTTGTTTTATCTTCCCTTCCCCCTCTTCTCCTCTGCATAATGGAGATCATCACCAGAGCTGTTTGTGTGTATTGCTTTTATTCTGGAGTTGATTTCACTGGAGAAGGATAAACACCCATAACTCGCTGGAGAAAGGGGACATGCATGACTGCGTTTTAGATATGCGTGTCACGATGACAAAAGCATCATTCGAAAAAGAGAGAGAGCCCATTAACGGCACTCGTATTCTGTTACATTGCATTTTGGCCAGAGCGAGGAGCGCAGAGAGAGAAAGTAGAGAAAAAAGTGAAGTGGAGCTTTGCTTTCTCTCTAGAAAGTGGAACCACCATAGCAATAAATTTTCTCCAGAATGGAATATAAGCTGCATGGACGTCTGCTGTTATGTTATGTTGCATCAAATAACTGCTCTCCCGTTTACAGAATACATTCAGCTCGAGCTGACGATCACTGAAAGGAAAATATGGGGCTGAATCCAAAAGGGTATTTCGAGTACTTCATGAATGACACTGGGAGTGAGTGCGGTAGTTGTGGAAAATGGCCGGTATATTTCACTCCCTCTCTCTTTTACACAAAAACACAAACAAAAGGCTAACAAGGGTGAAAGCAGAATAGACTTGGGTTTCGTTGTGTGGGTGAAAGTTAAGCTAGTCTTATTACATCACATATTATTCCAGACTTTCAGAGTTTTTTCTCTCGGTAAAATATGTATTTCATTGTGTTTCCTCATTTTCTCCTACTTTTTCTTGCAAATGGAGAAAGGGAGTGATTTCAGAGAGAAAGTATGAACTGGTTGTGGTACTCGTTTACCAAGTAGCATGTACCTAGACTGAGGAATGGGGTTAGCGAACTGTATGTATTTCCTATCACTGACCACTTTCCCAACTTTCACTTCTCGATATTTATGAACACTCGGTTGGAACTCAGTCTCTAACTCTGTCATTTTTTCACTGCTCGGAAAAATATAACCAGGAAGTATTTGTGGCTCACAGCGAAAGTCTGTACAATTCCCTTCTCTCTCTCAATCTCCTTTTTTTCTAGAGATGATTTCACTGGATTGCCGCTGTTTTCCCCTCATTTCCACAAAATGTATGACATGCTTCATTGGATTCTTTGTTTCACCGCACGCTAAGCCTCTGCTAATGACCCGCCATTCTTGGCTCTTCATCACAGTCCCGGAAAATGAAACGGAGGGAAAGTAAACAGCAGCTGGAATTTCTCCATCACATGTGTTTCACGAAGAAATGACAGGACACGGCTAATTCCACTTTTTCTCGGAACTGAAAAATAAACAAGACTTGTGTTTTCTTCTCAATCAAATCTCTTTCTGTCCTTTAAATATTGTTTTGAAGAAAGTAAAAGTTCAAGCGTTTTGGTTTTGTTTTTGAGGCAAAGCTGATGGAAATGTTTGAAAGACATGCATGCATACTCATACCCACATGCTCATTAGTGAGAGGCAAGGTGTTTTCGGTTTTTCCACAATGGAGCGGTGAGATGCAAGAAACATTAAACTCATTTGATGCGCATTATTTCCCAACTGTGCCACCTCCTCATGCATCCAAAGACAGTGAACTAGTGCATCCTTTCCGCTCGTTAGAAACAACCCAGGAGAGAAAGCGCTTGGCTCCTTTGGAGAAAGCCATTAAGGAGCTTTGTACATAGTCCCTTTTCTGTTTCCGTGATGAGCTAGCGTGTTGTATGACATGCAGCCAAGTATGAAGGATCCTGGTGACGGCACGGCATGACCATGATTCTCTACTTGAGCACTTTCTCCAAAAGAAACAATGACGGTGGAAGATTTTTTAAAAAATAAAAGAGCTTTATCGACCCATCCAGGCTTTCTTCACTTTCTCTAAAAAGGAGATGCGGGTAAAGGGATTTTGAATGCACAAGTGAATGAATAATGTGAACCTTTCCACCCACTTTCTCCTTTCCAAGTGCAATCCATTTTTTAAAGAAAGGCTTTTATAACCAACTATGAAAATTCATGCATCCCTGCTTTCTCCTAGACAGGCTTCCTCTCTGCCAACATGTATACTTTTTTGCATGTCGCACCCTTTCCCACTTTCTCTTTCTTTAACTCCGATATGGATTCTGAAAGAGGGTTTAGTTAGCACTCGGCGAAACTACAAGTGGCTTCAAGTGGTCCATCATCATCATCGACATGAAACTGGAACGTGAAAAGGGAGCTAGATGTTCACCTTGATTTTCCTGCAAGACATAGCGAGAGAAAGAGAAAGTCTTTTACGCAACAAGACTTGATCATGATGCTCATCCTCAGCTCGTTAGAGTTTGACTAAGTAAACCGTACAATGACTAGATACATCTCTGCTTTCTCCACTTTCACTCTGATTTTCTCCACACTCACATTATCCGTGTAGACAAAGATGATTATATTTTATATTAGCGACGAGGATATATATCAAAGGTCGTTTCACCTTATAGCCTTTTTATTATTATTCTTGTTCACTTTTTTTATCCTCATCTGTTGAGCTTTCACCTTAGCATCATTTTTCGTCTTTCCTTGAAATTTTCGAGATTCTCGTTAATTCTTTCCCTTGGAGCGAGATTGAATACATTTTTTTTCATGGTGAAAAATGAGATTTTTGAAGGGAAAAAATGTAGTTCCCTTGAGAAAAGACTAGCTGGGAGCTGATTTTGGAAGCAATTTTAAGCGTATTTCACGTGCATCATTAGCATAATATTGACTCCAGACTTTGAACGATAACTACAATTCCTGAGGTGAGATGTGTTGTGGATGTAATATGAAATTGCCACACGTATAAAAAAATTACCCAAATGATTAAACGATATTTCACATAAACACTTTCCAGTCTGGAAAGGAAAGTTCCAAAAGCTGGTAACTTTTTCCAGTGAATATACTTTTACTTTTATTGAAAATGGAGGAGAGAGACCATTCGTGCTGAAATCAATTTGCCATTCAATTTTTTCTCTGTGAAATGAGCCTTTAAATTGGAATTTAACTTGGCTCCCATCCCTTCCTCCTTTTATTACGCAAAACAGCATAAGAGCTGAAGCATTTTGACTAAAGTGACAAACCCTGCCACTCATTTGCTTTTTCTCTATAATGCACTACTTTCTCTCTCTCCGATACTCTGGAACAATTTTTTAAGAGTCCATTTAGCTCGACTAGGCTCATTTTTCTGGGTGAAAATAGGTGCTAATAAAAGTGGGAATGCGTGCCCATACTTTTACACCATTCCAGGCTATTTCTAGTCGAAAATCGAGTGGGGAGCAAAAGGCCACCAAATGTTTCCAGCAAATCGACTGAATAAAAGTTAAACTCTTTTTTTTGTCTGGAGAAAGCTGTACTTGCATTTTAGCCTAGACAGTTAAAGTAGTTGTGCACATTATGTTCGCACATTACGACTCTTCTCTTCTATCCTCCATCTCCATTCAATTCCCATTTTGGGATGCTTGTTCCCAGGAGGAAATTGAACACCAACGGATGTTTCCATTTTCAGCGCTATATTGCTTCTTCATGTGTGCATATAATTACTCTTTGCTTAGTACATGCAGAGAGAAAGCGGGAGAAAGTAAAGTTGCAGTCATCCCACCAAGCGAGTGAAAAATGAAGTGAGGAGAAAACAAAGAACATTTCCTGTTCCAGTTTAGGAGAAATCTGAAATTAGCAAAGCCCTAGGGGCCGGCTGGACTCGCACAGTTTGTGTTGCTGCGTGAAATATGCTAATGGAGAAATCGCCAAATTTATAATTGCGAAATAAACTCACTGATATGAGTATAGTTTTGAATGAGGGGAACACAGGTTGCATTTACTTTTGACAGTAATGATCCTTTAAGGATTAATCATTATACTTTTCCTATGTTTTTTGAATTCACAAAAAGGAAATAAATCGGAGAAAGTCGTTAGTCGAGCTTTCGCTTCAATATCTTTCATTTATGGTCAATGTCCACTGTCTCAAAGTTTGCTTTTCTTTTTCGCCTTCTGCAAAATAGGTAAACGTGATCATGGTGAAAGTTGGAGAGAAAGCTAATTATAAGCAATGTCTTGCATCATGCATAAATATTGTCAGTCGAGCCTTCTAAATTGCCTCTTGATTGACATCTCCTTCTTGTGAAAGTCGCAAGCAGGAATCATATCAAGGGTTATGAGCAAAGAGAAAGTTTGAGTGGAGAAAGTTGTTTGCATCATCACATTTGGCCTTGAGTGGTTTCGACTTGACTACAACTTTCCCTCTCTACACAGTTAATAAGAAGTTGAAACGTTGTTGACCATAAAGTGGGCGAATGAGAACCCTTTTATAATACCTCAGGCATAACATATTTCTCCCAAATAAACATCTTTCTCCCAAATACACATATACTTTCTCCCAATACCTGGCATTTCAATTTAGAATTTGAAATGATAGACGGCTAACCTTGGCTTAGTTTTTTGTTATTATTACAACACAAGTTCCAGAGAAAGCTTGGTTTTCAACTTTATCCAAACAGAAATTGCTTCGTTTCCTTTTTTCATAGTCAAGTGATCCAACTGTCCGATGGGAAGACATGAGAGAGAAACATACTTGACGTTTTTTCTACTTTTCTTTCTCTCCGACTTTCTCCATTCCAGTGTGTGTATACATGTGTGTAATATTATGTTTGTACATCTTGTCCATCTATTTGTATTACCTTCTCTGAAACAAGATGACGGCCCAGAAAAGAAAAGTACATATAACTTCGACACAAAAAAGTAGACAAAATGTCGCGCACACACACACACAAACACAAGCCCATGTACAAGCTCCATGATAAATTGAACTTTCTCCTCTATCCTTTCTCTCCCTAATGCTTTCCCTCACCCCAGCTGTGCACTGGTATCTATGAATCAGAGGATATATATCACTTTACTAGTTTTATATGTGCCACTTGAACTGCTCCTTTTAAAAAAATCTTATAAATTTACCATTTCTGTTTGTGATCTAGCCATGTATGCTTTTTACGCAAGTTTTCTTCGCCGAGAAAGTTTTTTCGTGTTAGGGAGAAAGCTCTAATGGAAATAAACGGAGAAGGAAAAAAAGTCGAGAATATATATTTCAAGCGTAGTCACCGCTTGTGAGAGTTTACCAGATTTCAAGACTGCCAGTGAAAGATGTTGCAAAAATGTGTTAGAAATAAATATTATTTTTTCCTTGTTTTCCCAGCCAGGATGTGAAAGGCACATGGTGAAAGCCACAAATCCAGTTTGTTTTCTCCACCACAAAACTAATAAATAAACACGAGGGAATAAACGTATACAGCTTTCCCCATTTTTGTTGTCGTGAGGCTACTGCTTTTATGCTTTTCCAAGAAGTGAACTTGATTGTTGAGCTATTTTTGGAGTTGGTCGATAAATAATGGTAATTTGTTGAGAGTTGTAGGAGGATATGATTCATATTTCAAAGGAATGATATTCTGTCGCAATCAAGCCTTTCCTTAAGAGCTTCTCGAGTCCGCCATCAATCAACCATGTGATGAGGACAGAGAAAGGCTTTTGTTTATTTGCAAAGGAGAGGATTGAATTACGTCTTGTCTCTCTGCTCAACTTTCTCCTAACGAAGGGAACAAGCTCTTCTTTACTTTCACTCTTTCTAAATATGCAAATTTCCTCGAGGAGCACGTCCCTTGTCCCACTTTCCCAATTCACTTGATCCTTTCCTTCCATCCACTTGAGTGTACATTTTTCTAGACGTTCCGTCATACTCTTACAGAGAAAATATATAGCATTGAGTGAATCAACTTAAGAGGGAGACAGTGTCACTTGTTTGAAAGACAGACGACTTCCACCATCTTCATCATCCCAAACACTCCATTTTCTTCCTTTCTCCTTGAAAGGGAAAGCATGCATTCAAAATTGGGAATGCGTCTTTATCTCCGGCTTGACAAAAAAATGATTTATATTTTATGCTACTTTTAATGCCTACCTTAGCATCCCCATGCGCAAACTCTTGAAGCCCTACTCCACTTTCTCCAAGTTGCAAAGATAAATTTTTAAAAATGGAATTATTAGATTGGAGTAGGAAATATGATACAAGGGTTCCGAAACAACAAAGTAAAATTCTGGGAAGACGACTGCATAAACATAATCATTGTGTTTGCTAGCGTAATAGGCTTTATATTTTGAGAGTTTTGCAAGCGAACCCATTCCAACTCCCTTTGTTCCCCTATCAGATTAGCTGGGAGAATTTATATATTCCATTTTCAATGCTATCCTCCATCCAATGAAAGTTCGAAGAGGGCACTTTGAATACTTAATGATGAATGAGCTCCAAAACTTGTCTTTCTCTTTTCCACTACATCCGGCTCATTCAGAGTGTCAACGACACTCATCGATCAATAGCTTTTGGAAGAGAGAGAGAGAGAGTGAAAGTTGAGGAAAGTTTGTTTGAAAGTATTCTTAAATGAGTTAAAATACATTCAAGAGCGGCTTTCACTTGTAAGCATCCATTATTAATTTTTGAAAAACTTGCTAACTTCCGACATTTTGCTAACATATGCATTGTTGCTGCATGTATAACAAACCACAGATTGGGCAAGTGTAATACATTATGGAGAATATGTTTGGTTATTTATCCTGGTGGAAAAGGCGCCGGCAGGGAAGAGACTGAGAAAAGAGAAAGAAAATGTTGCAAAATTGAACAAGTCATTTGGACCCCTGCCAGAGGAAAGGCGAGAAAATTCTTGTACTTTTCTCCAATTTTCGTTGGCAGCGGGGAATTGCTCTCAAAGCTTAGTACAAATTGCAAGGGATCTGGATGCACATGTTGAAATTTTAAATTAGATAGAGAGTTCAGTGAACGAAGTGGAGGAGGATGCATCTACTAAAGTCAATTACGTGTCTACCTCGCCAACCTATTGCTCTCTCATTTTTTATACACAAAATGGGAAAATCTCCCTCCGCCGTGAAAATATTCTTGTTGGTCAGTGGTCTAGATAGAGAGATCATTGAAAATCCATAGGTTCATATTAGGTCGGAATTTATAGCAAGTGTTTTATAGGGGAAATGGTTGCTCAATAAAATAAAACATTACAGGGATTTCGCTATCCTTGTTGTGAGTGAAAGTTAGTGGGAAAGTGAAAAGCGAGCCGTCAATTCGAAATGTGAGCATATTTCATGACTTGTATGCTGAGCTACTTTTGACTGCTTTCTCGTATAGACAAGAGTGAAAATATGAGAAGGGTGAATAGCCCGTGTAACTTTCCCAGCTTTTGAGAGTCTTGTTAGGGGGGAAGGTACAACAAGTAAAGGAGTGATGGATTCAAGTGGGCAGCCAAAAATGTTTTTCTCTTTAACCACTACAAGTCGCTCTAGCTCACCTCTATCCTATTATATGCATTTGGAGAAAACTAGTTTAGCAAAAGGTATTGAGAAAGCTATGTGCAGGTTACAACACACAAGTTGCTTCATGGAAATTGGAGAGAGAAAACTGTTGGCTTGTTTGCTAGTTTGCTTTTTTACTTTCCCCATCCACCCTTTCTGCTAGGGAAAGCCACTAGCTGAGCTGAGAGAAGGAGAAAGCAACACAACACACTACACCACCACCACATCCAAGTCGATCGATTTTCCCAACGCTTTTCTATCAGATCAGCTAGACTCGCAGGCAGACTCTCTTTCCCTTAAACCATTTCTCTTACTTTGCCCTGTAATTTACCATGCTTTCTCTACACATGCCACATATATGGACCTTCTCAATTGTGTGTCCTGAGCTGGAGAAAGTCCCTAGTTTTTTACTTTCTCCACAGGCAACAGCTCCATAGAGTGAGTACTATAGTTGGATATATATGTACAGCCTATATCCAATCCCTTTCATCTTCTTCACTTTCACTCAGAGTGAAAGCAATATATATTTACGGGGTTACGTGGATATGTGCCGCTATTTTTGTGGTTGCCTACCTGTATCACAAAATGCACATGGTATGCATGCCAGTGAAGAAGTTGAACCCGTTTTTGAATTTACTTTCTCCTTCATAACTTTCTCCGCAAAAAAGGGCAGAAAAAACTAGTTTTTTCTTCGTCTTCTTCACTCCTTGTATTACTTGTACAAACACGTTAGAAGAATATATCGACTCTCTCTTTCTGCCGGTTTTCTTAAACTAAGAAATGGGAGCACTGTCTAGCTCGTCATATTATTCCTTTCCAACCACGTCCTAAATATATTGGCCATTTATAAAATATATGAAAAGTAAAGCAAGAGAAAGCTGACAAGACTTTGGAGAAAAGGAGTTTGGTGATGTCGAGAATTTTTCCCCATCTCACATCCGTTATTCTTTCTTGTTCTTGTTGAAGCCTTGAGGCGTGTTTCACCAAAGGAAAACATGTAGAGCTCTCTCGTCTGACGTTCTTTCTCCAACAGCAGCACCACCAACACAAGAAGAAAAATGGAGTATAAAGATATTTCATTTTTGAGTGAAACGCCGCGCCACATATGAATGTGGCACATCAATTCCCGCCGTAATAATAGGCCCCGTCTTTTTCATCTAACATTTCAATAAGAGGCAAAATATATTAAAGCCACATGTCACTCGAAATCGATCTGACAGCCTAGGTGTCTGTCAAACTTCCAGAGAGATTCCACACTTTCTCTCAAAACATTCAAGTTTTTTACAATTTTTCATTAACCAACTTTTTTTTATCCCGAAAGGAAAGCATATTATGAATATGAGAAAGCAAACATTAGCTGAGAACTATTTAAGAACGTAAAAGATGGGATACAATTCTGGTGGAGAAATGATACCAGGAATAGTAGCTAGAGGCAATAAGGGAAGAAAAAATTAGAAGAAAGCTAATGCAATATCCATTATATCCACTATTGTTTGCCTCCTCTGTGTTACGATTGAGGAGTTTTCTCCTCGAAAAAGGATCTCATTCTCAACTTTCTCTTTCTAGGAGGCGAAAGAATAAGATGTTTGGTGAAAATTTGATAGAAACGTGAGACAAAGATGAGTGGCGTGGTGGAAGGAGAAATTTTCCAGAGGAGAAATTTCTCGTCAAGTGTGCATACAACCATACACTAATCTCCTTTCTCTGCAAGGAAAAAAGAATTTTTGTCGCTGTTTCTATTTACTAAACAAAGAGCGTCTACTTTGTACAGGCTCTTGGCTCTACTTCACTTCTTGATAATTTTTCTCCCTTTGTTTGTACAACGTCTCCTCCACTTTTTACGGAGAAAGGCGTCTGGGGGAAATTAAATTTCAACGAGGAGTGTGATGTCGGTGCATTACTCTAGCAGATAACGATAATCAGTATGATCATCATCATCAAGGAAAGCAATTTTTCCGGTTGAGGTTTTCACCATTGATCTAAACTTTATTTATGCGAATTTGATGAAAATTTTCTTCCTATGTGAAAATGGTAATTAAATTCTAAAGATTGCATATTATTCCACAACATCAAAGTGAGCATGTTAAAATGAATTTTCACTTGGTGAAAGTATGCTGCTCTCTTCCAGCCCTTTATGACTTTCAACCTTTGTGTTGTAAGGTTGAGAGAGGAATTAGCTAATTTCTATTAACTACTCTTGATCATTGTGAGCAATGAGGAGACTACGCTGCTGCCAGGAGAGTGTTCTAGAGAAATGAATAAAAGTAGGAGAAAGGAGAATTCAGTAGAGTGAAAGTGATACATAACTTGTAAGATAGCGTGTGTGTGTGTATGTGTGTGATGTAATGTGTATCTACGCAGTTGGATCGCATCTCTTGTGCAAACATGCATGCACACTCTTTCCACTGGCATGATCATGATAACGAGGCTTTCACTTATTTCCCACTTTCCC
>JAHZNA010004106.1:0-18148 GCA_027743935.1 Sinodicranocentrus sp. ZH6
GTAGAGACTTCATTTGCACGCTACTTTGCATCGTTTATCTGAATAACAGGCAAAACTATCAAAACGCGGATATTCGCATTTCGCACGAGTTTCTGGTTCCACAAACTTTAAATCCCGTGTTTTGCGGTTATGCCGGTCGCTACATTGAGCTCCCTTATAGTTTTTTTGATCAGCCTGAATCCGGACCCTATGGCCCTACTGGTATTAGTAATTCGCTGTTATTAAGTTACCTAAATGAACCATATTTCATCCTAACGATAAATAATAATTCGTAATTGTTAACATAGGGAAAGCACTTCTCCCACTTTGGGGTCGTTTCCGATGGGGTATCCATGAAGAACACGGTAAGAACTGCAGTCATTGTTGATTTAATACTCTTTTATTTTTGTTTTCAATTGTTACAAAGCGTATGTAAACCTATCCAGGATTTCCTGGAGATCCTCAGTTTCCATACTTTTGGAAAAACTATCGACTACCGAACGAAACGGAAGGCGTTCCGGAAAATTGGAAAGTGACTAACTGCGCTAACACGGAAATCAAGGGACAGCTTTTAAATCTGTAAATGCGACGCGAGCTTTACAAAAAGTTGACTAATACGTAACTGTCTTTCCATTCAAAACTTTGTATTTTAATTTATAGTGATGGCCAAGCATGCGACACAGATGCAAATGATCCGGATAACATATATCCTCCATCTAATGACTGTCGTTTTTTCCCAGAAAAGGAAAATCAGACAGCGAGATCGTCTCTGATGAGCTACCCTTTCATAAAAAGTTTGACACGCTTCTGCGATGAAACCACTCATGATAAGAGAGCTCCCACAAGGCAAAACTTTTACTGTAGATTTCACAGCGTGTGGGAAGTCATCCATGCCACAATAGATTGGAAAACTTTGAAAGAAGACAGGCAAAACGTGAGAGTTCCTATTGTATACAGAATCTTGAAACGAAGTGTGCGCAAACCTCTACTATACATCTTATCCGATGGAAAGAACAAGGTAAACGAATCGCACAATCCAATAAACTTCTTTCTATTTAAAAGGACCTATTTTAACTTAACATTGCTATTACACAGCCTCCTGACGCGGTAATTTCCGGGGTTTCCTCTGGACTTGATAACATTTTTAGCCAAACGGCTCTGTGGGATGTTATTGCAGGTGCTGGATCATATCCAGCAACTGCCACTGAAGGTCCGAACAGGACTAACCTATTCGACCACAATTATTTATGGGATCTTCCCTATTACGACAAGAGCAAACTAATATCTGCATTCGAGACTGGATTCAAACCCAGAACAGGTTTCAGAAATTTTGCGGGTGCGATTCGAGACATTGTGAAAGAAATCAAGGAAATGAAACATGAAGCAGGGGCAATCATTCTTGTAATAAAATTTGGAACAGGATCTGAATGTAAGATGTAAACACACACTCACACTTCAACCAGCATGTTGTGCAGTTCCTAACTTTTGACTTCTAACTACGACTAGCTAATTTTCCCACCTTTGAAAACGAAGTGCTTGGAACGATTCTAGAAGAAAATATACGACTCTTTTCTCTGGAAGGTATAGACGCTATGGTAGGGGCACTGCAATTAAAACGCATTTCTGAGTTGACGGGTGGAATGAATTTTCAAGTTGGCGCTGGGGGTGATGATGAAGCAACTGTGGCTTCTGTTATGTCGACAATTGAGGAACTTCTGAAGAACGGAACTATTCCTCAGAGTCGCTATCGTCTATATGAAAATCAACCAAAAATTAATGTAGGATTTGTTCAACACAGGCATATAAGCAAACAATACAGATGGAGCCGACGGAAAGTGGAAAGCTTTATTCCATTCCTGTAGATTACTCAAACGTTCGAAAATTTTCTATCTATTTGGTGCAGACAAGCACGTTTGGGATAATTGAAAATACCATTAAACTGACAAAAGGTCCTAATGATGCAATTAGCTTACCTGTATTTAAACGATTGATGAATTGGGGTAAAAGTGACTCTCCCTTATACATCGCTGAATCAGAAGAACTTGTAGAGGAACAGGGAGACTGGGAATTCACGTTTTCCTGTGGAGCAACATGCTCTGTATTGATGGTCGCTATTGTTGAATTAGATGACATTGCGGATGGCATTCCTCTCGGGGGAAATATCGAAATCACTTCTGTGTTCACCTCAGTAGAAGAAGAAAAAATTGCCGATTTATTTCAAGAGACCGCTCTTTCTCTGAAAGGAACGTTATTTTCTATTTACGCCAAAGTGGAAAAAGACGGTCATTCTATTCACAGTCCAGATTTGGAAGTTCAGGCTCATCTAGTTTACTACTCAGACGACGCCTTATTTGATGGAGTAAGAACATTCACCGTGAATTTAGTGGACAACGGAACAGGAATGCCAGATATGACAGCAAAGGATGGAATCTTTTCTGGCTACTTTATCCCGATGGCGTGGCCTAGTGGGGACATAGGAACTTGGGAAATTTTCGTGACAGCTAAACATCGACCAAAACTGGAGTCCAGAAGAATAAAACGTAGTATTGAAAAATCTTTTCCCATTCCAGAGGATCAGGTGTCAATTGGTTGTGGAAGTGGATATCAAGGATGTTGGAGTGAATTGATAACAGAGCCTTTTGTACGGTATGCAAATGCCAAGAGACACTTGGCATTTAAAGGATCAATCGAGTATTATAATAAACAGGTATCAAATTAAATGTTATTAAAAGCTCGGCAATGCATGCATCAAATTGAAAACAATGTTTTGAAATTTTCTAGAACTCTCCGACACGAATTCTCGATTTGAGAGTTTATCCGTTAAATAACGGAGAGGAAAATGCATACCAAATTGCTTGGACCGAGCCTGTTGTATTAAGCGACGGAAATGAAGGCAATCTACACATTAGTGATTAACAATCTCTACACCCATAAGAAAATTCGCTTTAAAATTTAAATTATGCTTGTATTTTTTTAGTGAAACCGGCAAAATACGAGGTTTACTATACGGATTATTTTGAAAACATTTTTGGCTTTATCACGAATTTACCTCAAGTCTTTACTGTTCCCCTGCCCAATCGTGCAAGAGCAACGAGAACGGCAGATTGGAAAATTGAACAAGGCTCAAAGTTCTATTTTGTTATGAGATCTTTCGAAGACCAGAAACCAGGAGGTGGTCAGCTACCTGAGGTTAATTATTTAATATTCATTTTCCTGCAAGTTTATATATACTAGTTGAATTTGAGGATAGTATTCAAGTGATTAATGCTTTATATATTAGTTTATATTTAAATCTTGATTTACACATTCTCCATTTATCTAGCCTGTTATTTCAAATGTGGTATTTGTATACGCCAACAAAACCTATGAAGCAACAACTACCTCTGCTGCTACAACAAGATTTACACCTCCAGACACCCCAGCTACTACGAGACTTTCCACATCAGCTCCAATAACTACAACAGTGCCATCGTTGACTTCAACAAGTAAACTTTGGAAAATAATTGATCTATCATAAATGACTTCATTTTGTAACATTTATTTTTTCTCATATTTAGCCCCAGCCACAAGCACCCAGCAGTCCACAACAGGAAGTACGACTACAAGACGGGCCACTACAACAACAGTTTCATCTACCAAGCAAACTACTACTCAAAAATTTGTGGCGACAACAGAAAACACACAAAAAGACTGGTATCAGACAACACCGGCAATTGTAACATTTTCCGTTTTTTCAGTTGCAATGGTGGCTCTTGGTGTCGGAGCTGCGTTATTTGTGCGGCATGCAAATCAATAAGAAAATCCTATTTATCGCAGTAAATTTGAAAAATTTAAATAAATGGACTCCTTTGTTTAGAAGTGGATTTCAGTTTATATTAAAACTTACAACTAACAGTGCTCAACACACCTGTGTGAACTTTACGAAACGAACTCTCCGGCAGAAATTTTCCAAGTTTGCAAATTGCAGTTCACAGCCGGAAATATTCTTGGGCACATCAGTACAGTACAAGCACATATCTTTAGTAAACCATGTAACATTTGGATGCATGGAATGAGCTCCGCTACTTGAAATTTGGTACATTTTTTGAAAAAGTACAGTTTGACCGTTAGTTATAACGACCAGAGAACAAATTTTTCCAAAAACTGAATAAGCCAATGGTCTTAACTTTTAATAAGATTTTGAATGGCATAAATATTACAAAGTAAGTATACTGTTATTTGAAAATTCAAACCGTTAACTGTTACTGTTATAACCTTAACGGCTTAACAGAATTGGATATAAAGAAAAAGGTGTTGATGTCGATCTACCCTTTATATTTATTAGTGGAAACATATTCTGAAAAATTTGAACCGTATAGGTCCGAGAGCATTAACACACAGAATGACTAAGAGCTACACGCCTTAATATGCTTTCGAATGATATATTACACGGCATATTGTTGTCATTTGAAATTTCGAAACCGTTAATTGTTACCGTTAAAAAGTTCTACGGATTTCGCTAAAATCATAAGGCATTGAACCTTTGATCATATATATATATAGTTAGGTGAAAACAGATTTTGAAAAAGTTCAACAGTTTCAGAATAATATAGCCATCACAGATAGACCGACAGACACACGGGATTGCCAATTTCATCAAGAGCTTCGCTCTTTAATAAGTCTAGCCCACATTTAAATTAAAATCGGAGGTGATCGAATTATGATAATGCAGACAAGAGTTTACTACAGAAAAAAAACACTTTCATTGTCTTACCATTCGCAAACCCAAACGCCGTCCGTTTCTCACTTTCTCGGTTAACCAGAGTACGACCCGGTTTAGAATTTGAATTTTTCTTTTCTGTTTTTTCGTTCGCAATCGACATCTACTCATCAGGGCTTTATTTAGTTCGAAGCATGAGCAAATTGAGATCAAAGGTCACGTAGTTTTCAAATTTCAAATTATTTTTTCTACAGTTACCTATAGCACGTGATAAATCAAAATGAAGCTAATACACAGCACTACTCAAAACTGCTAACAGTTTTACTTTAAACACGAACAACAATTTAGATAGTAAATAGGATTTTTATTTGACAATCTGTCACTTGAAGCAAAAGTACGAATCAGGTATTTGACCACTCCCTAGTTATTCTTTGTTAGGTGGTCAATACGGACATTCATGAAGCTGAGTGACAATTCGACCGAGGGGTGTGGTCTTCATTGGAACAAGAACAAGTCTGGATGCCATTCTTCCTCCTCATGATGTCACTTGGGTTTCCATATGAAGCTGAATTCAAAAGATCTTAATATTACTAATCGTAAGAAAAACTAAGAATAAAACTTGAACAATTAGTGTACTGTTTAAAAAAATAACTCAGAAACATTAATTGGTTGTGTTTATTTTAGAACGTCGATAACATCATACTTCAGCACATACAGTTTAACTTTAAAATTGTACAGCTAGTACAAAGCAATTGCCGACCGATAAGTGACGTTGTGCGTTATTTGAGAATTCGAAAATAAATAAAAAAAACTCTTTAGTCACAAAATCAATTCTGCAATACGTAATTTCATTATCAACCCGAAAAATTACTAGGTTTAATTAAAGAAAAAGCAGTAGATAGTAGATATACATATAATATAATTTTGCATATCATAGAAATCGATGTACTTAAGAAAGGGCTGAAACGAAATGTGATTAAATTTAATCATTGAATTGCAGGATCTTATTTCTATTTAAAAATTATTAATGACCCTGGCATGATTGCCGATTGCAATCGCATCACATCAGATTCATTTTCAATCATCACAATAATCAGCTTCTATGTTGCAGATACTCTTAGCTTCTGTCCACGGTTTAACAAATGCATTCTCGTGGATTTGATAAAGACATTGTCATATGAGAAGGTGATAAGCCGAGATAGCATATCTTACCTTGTCTTATCCTGTAATCGGCATATCGTTTTAAGGCATGAATCAATGTATGAAAATAATAGCAATGCATTTTTCCTCATGCAAATGTATCGATTGATTGATTGATTGACTGATTGAGTGCTTTTATTGACGTATTAGGCCAATTCAGTTACGATTACTGATCTCCCTTAAATGCATAGAGTTAGTCCCATAAAGTGGTCAGTAAATGGTGGATAAAAAAAATGGGTTCCTTCGATAAGAAAAAAGGTAGCACGCAGTTAAAGACTTTATTCTTAGTAATAACTTTAATATGTAGTGGAGGAATAGTCGAATCTTTAAAACTTGACGACAATGGCTACTACGATATTGTAATTGCAATTAGTGAAAAGACTGCACAGAATGCGAATGAGCAGTATTTAAAAAACCTTAAGGTACTTGCATTACTTGAATAAGCTGTGTAAATATTATATTAGTAGTTTGTTCAATTTGGGTTATTTCTAAATATTTCGGGAATTACTGTGTAGAATGGCGTTCAGGACCTGTCCAATGCTTTGTTCGAATCGACGAAAGGAAGTTTTTCAATTAGATCTGCTGATATTATTCTACCCAATCATTGGAATATTGACGCTGATGCCCTTGCAACAACGTAAGGATATTTATATCTACCTACGTAGAGACTTCATTTGCACGCTACTTTGCATCGTTTATCTGAATAACAGGCAAAACTATCAAAACGCGGATATTCGCATTTCGCACGAGTTTCTGGTTCCACAAACTTTAAATCCTGTGTTTTGCGGTTATGCCGGTCGCTACATTGAGCTACCTTACAGTTTTTTTGATCAGCTTGACACGGGACCCTACGGCCCAACTGGTAATAGTAATTAGCTATGCTATTAAGTTACTTAAATGAATAATATTTTATTCTAAATAAATAATAATTGGTAATTGTTAACGTAGGGAAAGCACTTCTCGAACTTTGGGGGCGTTTCCGATGGGGTGTCCATGTAGAGCACGGTAAGAATTACAGCCTGTAGTCTTGGACCTGGGGTCTTCAGGAGCAAATGAAAGGTATTATTGGGCTGAAAATTTGATAAATGAATCCAATGAAAACTTCGCCATTTCTACACCCAAATGCACGAAAATAGCAAAAAATCAAGTGGCCAAATTTCATCAAACTCTACTTCGTTGCATCAAAAGTACCATATATACAAATTTTCAACAAATTTCTTGCATAAAAAATCGGGCAATTGGGTATGGAAAGTGGCAAACTTTTCATCGGATAATTCGTCTTCCACACATTAGGTACAAATTTTCAGCTCAATACTTTTCACTTGCCACCTTGGAGCCGAGCCCCAGATCCAAAACCACTGCAGCCATTCCTAACGTATTTTTCTATATTTTTGATGTTATCAACCTATCCAGGATTTCATGGAGATCCTCAGTTTCCATACTTTTGGAAAAACTATCGCCTACCAAACGAAACAGAAGATGTTCCTGAAAATTGGAAAGTTACCAACTGCGCTAACACGGAGATCAAGGGTCAGCTTTTAAATCAGTAATGGCGACACGAGCTTTTAAAAACTTGAAATAATACGTAACTATCTTTTCATTGAATCAAACTTTGTATTTTAATTTACAGCGATGGGGAAGCATGCGGCACAGATGCATTTGATCCGGATGACATATATCCTCCATCTAATGACTGTCGTTTTTTCCCAGAAAAGGAAAATCAGACAGCGAGATCGTCTCTGATGAGCTACCCTTTCATAAAAAGTTTGACACGCTTTTGCGATGAAACCACTCATGATAAGAGAGCTCCCACAAGGCAAAACTTTTACTGTAGATTTCACAGCGTCTGGGAAGTCATCAATGCCACAATTGATTGGAAAACTTTGAAAGAAGACAGTAAAAACGTGAGAGTTCCTATTGTATACAGAATCTTGAAACGAAGTGTACGCAAGCCTCTACTATACATTTTATCTGATGGAGTGAACAAGGTAAACAAATTGCATGATTCAAACTTTTTTTTATTTCAAATGACCTATTATAACTTAGCATTGCTATTACACAGCCTCCCGACGCGGTAATTTCTGGGGTTTCCTCTGGACTTGATAACATTTTTAGCCAAACGGCTCTGTGGGATGTTGTTGCGGGCGCTGGATCATATCCAGCAATTGCAACTGAAGGTCCGAACAGGACCAACCTATTCGACCACAATTATTCATGGGATCTTCCCTATTACGACAAGAGCCAACTTATATCTGCATTCGAGACTGGATTCGAATCCAAAACAGGTTTCAGAAATTTCGCAGGTGCGATTCGAGACATTGTGAAAGAAATCAAGGAAATGAAACATGAAGCAGGGGCAATCATTCTTGTAATAAAATATGGAACAGCAAATGAGAGTAAGATCTTAAAACGCACAAACTCACTTGAAACAGTATATTGTACATTTATTTATTTTTAAACTACCACTAGATAATTTTCCCACCTTTGAAAACGAAGTGCTGGGAACCATTCTAGAAGAAAATATACGGCTTTTTTCTCTAGAAGGTATGGACGATAAGGTAAAGGCGCTGCAATTAAAACGCATTTCTGAGTTGACCGGTGGAATGAATTTTCAAGTTGGCGCTGGGGACGATGATGAAGCAACTGTGGCTTCTGTGATGTCGAAAATTGAGGAACTTCTGAAGAACGGGACTATTCCTCAGAGTCGCTATCGTCTCGTATGAAAACTAAATGTCTATTTATCCGATTTTAGTAGATGGAAATCAGCTAAAAAGTTAATGTAGGATTTGTTCAACACAGGCCTATAAGCAAACAATACAAATGGAGTCGACGGAAAGTGGCAAGGCTTATTCCATTCCTGTTGATTATTCAAACATTCGAAAATTTTCTGTCTATTTCGTGCCGACAATCACATCTGGGATGACTGCAGACAGCGTTAGAATGACAAAAGGTCCTAATGATGCAATTAGCTTACCTGCATTCGTACGCGAGATGAGTTGGGGTAAAAGTGACTCTCCCTTATACATCGCTGAATCAGAAGAACTTGTAGAGGAACAGGGAGACTGGGAATTCACGTTTACTTGCAGAACAACATGCTATGCATTGATGGTCGCTATTGTTGAGTTAAATGACAACGCGGATGGTACACCTCTCGGGGGAAATATCGAGATCACCTCTGTGTTTACTTCAGTAGAAGAGGAAAAAATTGCCGATTTATTTCAAGAGACCGCTCTTTCTCTGAAAGGAACGTTATTTTCTATTTACGCCAAAGTGGAAAAAGACGGCCATTCTATTTACAGTCCAGATTTGGAAGTTCAGGCTCATCTAATTTACTACGCAGACACCGCCTCAGTCCGTAAAACATTCACAGTTAATTTAGTGGACAACGGAATAGGAATGCCAGATATGACAGAAAAGGATGGAATCTTTTCTGGCTACTTTATCCCGATGGCGTGGCCAAGTGGGGACACAGGAACTTGGGAAATTTTCGTGACAGCTAAACATCGACCAAAACTGGAGTCGAGAAGAACAAAACGTAGTTCTGAAACATTATTACCCATTCCAGAGGATCAGGTATTAATTGGTTGTGGAAGTGGTTATCAAGGGTGTTGGAGTGAACTGATAACAGAGCCTTTTGTACGGTGTGCAAATGCCAAGAGACACTTGGCGTTTAAAGGATCAAGCACTTATTATAATACACAGGTATAAAATTAAATGTTATTAAAAGCTCGGCAATGCATGTATCAAATTGAAAACAATGTTTTGAAATTTTTTAGAACGCTCCGACACGAATTCTCGATTTGAGAGTTTATCCGTTAAATAACGGAGAGGAAAATGCATACCAAATTGCTTGGACCGAGCCTGTTATATTGATTGACGGAATAGAAGGTTAGCCCTCTACGCAATCTGTATTATAATAGTGATAAAAAGTACTATGGAAATTTTCAAGTTACTCTGTGTATTTTAGTGCAACCAGCAAAATACGAGGTTTATTATTCGGAGTCCTTTGATGACATTTTTGGCTTTATCACGGATATACCTCAAGTCACTGATGTTCCATCACCCATCAATTCAAGAGAAACGAGAACAGTGGATATGAAAATTGAACAAGGTTCAAAGTTCTTTTTTGTCATGAGATCTTTCGAAGAAAAGAAACCAGGAAATGTTACACTACCTGAGGTTAGTAAATTTTTAAATGCTAATTTTCTTGCAAGGTTATACATACTATAGATTATATTTTAATCTTGAATTTAAATACTCTCCATTTACCTAGCCTGTTCTTTCCAATGTGGTATTTTTATACGCCAACACAACCTATGAAGCAACAACTACGGCTGCTACAACAAGATTTACACCTCCAGACACCTCAGCTACTACAAGACTTTCCACATCAGATCCAATAACTACAACAGTGCCATCGTTGACTTCAACAAGTATAAACTTTGGAAAATAATTGATCAATCATAAATGAGTTCATTTTGTAACGTTTATTTTTTCACATATTTAGCCCCAGCCACAAGCACCCAGCAGTCCACAACAGGAAGTACAACTACAAGACGGGCCATCACAACAGTTTCATCTACCCAGCGATCTACTACTCAAAAATTTGTGGCGACAACAGAAAATCCGCAAAAAGACTGGTATCAGACAACACCGGCAATTGTGACATTTTCTGTATTTTCGGTTGCAATGGTTGCTCTCTGTGCAGGAGCTGCGTTATACGCGCGGCATACAAATCAATAACAATCCTATATAATGTATATCACAGTAAAAAATAAAAATAGGCTCCTTTGTTTATAAGTGAATTTCATTTTATTACAACTTACGACTAACAGACAACAGAGCTCAACAAACCTATGTGAACTTTAAGAAACGAACCCTCCAGCACAAATTTTCCAAGTTTGCAATATTGCAGTTCACAGCAGGGCACTTTTTTGTACACATCAGTCCAAGCCATCATCACACATATTCTAATAAAAAGCCTATCCCAAGTTTACATCTTCAATCTGAGGTCATCGAATTATGATAATGCAGACAAGAGTTTACTACAGAGCAAAAAAAACATTCTCATTCTCTCTCCATTTTTATTTGACAATCAATCACTTGAAGCGAACGGCATGAACAAGGATTTTGACCACTCCCTATTTATTCTTTGTTGCGTGGACATTATATTGTGTACGCTTGGTTTTTAGCATCTATAAATTAGCACTTTCGTTTCATCCACTTCACAAAGTTTGACACGTGCCGTAAAGCTAAATCGACATTGTGCGTGTCTACCATGAAGATGAAGACAAGAATATTTACTCTTGTAATACTATATAGGTAAATGGTCTTTGACCTTTCCATTCTTTGATCTTCTTGGAAGAATCCATTTTTTCTCTTCTTACCCCATGGCACTTCTGGAAGAAAGCTTATTAAACATTTTATAATAATAGTGTTCACTTCACAACATGCATTCTATAATTATATGCATAATATGCAGTTGAGCTCCGCTGGATGATGTCATTCTCTACCCGTGATGGTTTGTTTGTAAGAACGTGAATCCATTTTAACCAGGAGGTGGTCCAAACGTCAATGATAATAACATATTATGTTTAAACAGGGTGATCCAGAGGATAATGCACCTTTTACATGGAAAGTAAAAGTAAGCTTGAAGCAATTTTTATGGATGCTGGTAAAATATTAAAATTGGATGACGCCTATGACCCTAAGTGATTCGTTGAATCTCGTAACTTTTCTTTTAGACAAACCTATAAAACCTGGAAGAAGCGGTAAGAATCGATTTCAGTACTTATTTTGTCTCCAGTTGTATCAGAACAGAGATCATAATGAAGCCACTAGTACCTACATTAGTTTTAATAGCGTCTCTTGCCATAGGAGCGTTTGGAGCTTCTGTGAAGGTAATTACAACTTCTCAATTTGAGTATATTTTATAACCTTACAGTTGTATTTAAAACTAGAAAAATATAAATTTCTCAGGAAGACCCAAAGCTTGTCATTCTCAAGGAAGAAATCGTTACAGAATCTGCGACAGCAATCCCAGCCGTGGGGCTCCGTGAAGAGGATGATATTATCATTCGGTATCCTACCATTCCTGAACCCAATGAGCCCGTCATTGTCACGAAACCTCCACCAGCCGATGTTTGCGAACCTCCCATGGTTCGAATGGCTGAGCAACCACTTATTACAGGAGAAGCTAGTTGCAGTAATTATGACAAATTTTAATGTCACGTAATCGATAAAACTGACTTTGTTCTTGAGAGTAAGAATTTTTCTAAAATCCTGTCATTATTCCCTTTTCAATTGTAGAATGTGGCTGGCCTAAAACAAGAATTGTCGGCGGGGAGAATGCCACCATCAATGATCTTCCTTGGTAAGAACAATGAAAAATATAGGTTTCATTAGTCAAGTTGTGATTTAACCAGCAAGTTGTGAGGTGCGACTTGGTGAACACCCCATCCTGTTCTCTCTGTTGTGAGGTTCTTCGCATAAAATAACAAATATTTTCACAAATTCACACTCACAAGTAAACCAGAATTTTCCTGTGAAACTCGAACTGCTCGTGTTACTCCTATTAAGTAATTGATAATTGCGCAGAACATGGGAGTAATTATATTGAAAAAGTTTTATTTTATTGTGTATTCAGGACGGTCGCTCTAATTAGAAGGAAGAAGGATGGCACTTTATCCAAAGGCCCGTATTGTGGCGGAACACTTATTTGTGATGTAAGTCATTAGAACCATGTTAGCGCATAGCAATGAATTATGCAAAGGAAAATAGACATTATCGGCGAAAGACACTTTTTATCTGTTGAAACATTTACGCTTGTTTTTTAATAGAGATACATTGCCACTGCTTCTCACTGCGTAGATGGCTTCGAAGCTGAAGGAATCCAGGTTTGGCTCTATGAGGAAAATTTCATGGCAGATGATGAAAACCCAGATCCAACTATTAAAATTGATGTAGGACAAATCATTATGCATCCGGAGTATGATTCAAAAAAGATTGACAATGATATTGCTGTAAGCTCATTCACACTAATTGCATGTCATTTCAAATGAAGTTGGATTTATGGTTCCTGTGTACAATCCATTATGAAATATTTAAAAAATTTAATTTCTCTAATAGCTCTTGAAGCTTGTCGAACCTGTGGATATTACAGGGGATGCGCCATACATTCGCCCGGCTTGCTTACCTGCTGATGATGTGAACACTTTCGAAGGGGAGGACGCTATCGTTGCAGGGTATGGAATTTCACGAATTGGAATTATAAATTACATTGAAGGTTTAACGTATCATGCTAAGTTAATAGATTTCTGTCGTTTTTTAGATGGGGTGCAACTGAACAAGGAGGTGACGTGTCCCCTACTTTACAAAAGGTATCACTGCAGTATAAGATTGACTGTTTTCCTTATAAGCATACTCAATAACTCTATGTAATCTGTAGCGTGTCTGCTTAAACATTATTGTATCTTTTGCTCAAAGGTTACTGTTCCAGTTATCCCCAACAAACAGTGCAACTGGAGAACTTTGTACTTGGGTAAAATCACTGAGAATATGCTGTGCGCTGGAGATGTCAAATCAGGAGGCAAAGATAGTTGTCAGGTTGGAAATTTTTTCTTAAAAATAAGGGTGTTTACAGAAATATATTTATTTTCTTGCTGATCCACTTAACGTATGATGTATTTTTTTTCTTTCTTTAATTGAATAGGGGGACTCTGGTGGACCATTAGTGATCGACAGAGGCAACAAGAAAATTCTTGCCGGGGTCGTATCTTTTGGCTACGGTAAGTACTCAGGCTTATCGTGCATTACATAAATTGGTATTCCTTTTAAACGAAATTTCTCATGAGTATTTTTATATTTTTTTATATCTAGGATGTGCTCAACCTCTGGCTCCGGTAAGACTTGTTTTAAGAATAATCGTGCTTGTCATTTTAACTTTAAATTTTAACTTTAATATTTACCTTTGTTTTTGCAGGGTGTCTACACTCGTGTTTCACGTAAGTTTCTTAAAATCACTGATGTCTGAATACCATATACATATATTTGTTATCATACTAGATAAAGTTTATGCGTAAATCTCATTTTTGACCTTATTCAAGTCGTATGAGAAATATTAATAAAATAATGACATCATCTTAGGTTACCCAACATGGATCCAGGAGAACACAAAAGACTGTCAGTATTGCAACAACGAATAGAAAAAAATAGAAAATCCAGGACATTCTCCTTTACACATAACTTTACCGGATTTGGGATTTTTAAATGAATTTCTACAAACTGATATTATGTGATTAAATAAACAATGCATTTAATAATGACAGTTTGCCTAAAACGCAAAGACCTTACCTTAACTGCAATAACTGCATTAAGTCATTTTCAGTCAAAGCGCGAATATTCAAAATTGCATATATATTCCATTCCCCACAGTGGCTATATTACATTCACAACATCACAACTCAATAAATATTGTTAGTATTTTGTGCATATTTTACAACGAAGAGTTTACGTACAATTATTTCATTTAGCATTACATCATTAGAGCGAACCACATTGTACAAAATGTATGGTGGTTTTGAAGATCCTGATAATGTGCAATACCTCCGTGAAGCTATGTCAGCATCCATGTCTGAACCAATTCTGATACAAACAGAACGTCCTCAAAGACCTCGATACCGTCGTCCAGCATCAGATCCTGGTAGTATTCAAAACATGAGATATGGAAGGGCTGGTGTTGCAAGGGCGTCCCTGGACCGTCTTCCTGTTTTCGATTTAGCCCGGCCAATTTTTGAGGAAGTAAATATGACAGCATTTTTGGAGCAAACGTTGATAAAAAGTTACCATGATCTTGAGGCTAAGGTTCTTTTGGCAAAATTGTTCAATAAGAAATATTCTGATTCTGGTTGCAAATCTCATTGTATTCATATCTGACTAAAATTCCCTTTGTTTTTCATTAGAAAGAATCAAAGAGCGTTCCAACTTCAAATGGTAAACAACCGCTCGGAAAACAAGCAAGCCGAAAAAACGATGCAGAACTATTTGGACTGGATTTTCAAAACGCAATGTATAACGACGCAACCAAGAAAATACATCCACCCCAAACCGTCCAACCATTGTTAAATCAACAAAAGCCAAGAAATCCGCTGAATAAAGTTAGGGTTATAATAGAGCAATCTCAAGAGACCCAAGTTAATCCGGAGGATTTAAAATTATCGAAAGTCCCCACTGAACTTTCACGCAATCTCAAGAGACCAAATCCGTTCCCGATCCATTCTTTACATGAAGCATTCGCAAAACGAAGTCGGATTCTGATCCTTGATGATGAAGAACCAGATAAAGGGAAAAGGACTCGTGTTGGAAATCGAATCGTTTTTGGAACTCCACCCGAAAACGAGAGGGAACATCAATGGCTTTATTACACTGGATCAGACATTACTTCGGAAGATGAAGATCCTGATGATTTGCATGATTTCCACGGGTCAAAAAATCAAACAGAAAGTGACATGATGATGAAAGAGTTATCATTGTACTTCAAACTTTTAAAATGGACTGGTCGAATGCCATTTGTCTACCAAACTAAGCATGGATTCACAAGATTTTATGTCGAACGAAAAAGCTGGAATTATATTTTGTTCTGCGTTACCTCCATAATTATGACAATTATCGCGGCCAGCATGCTTGCGAATTTTATAATGATTCTGAATCACAAAGATAAATCCTTCTACAAAAAAATCGAAAACTTACAATTCGATAAATATTGGGAGTTTGGATTTGTTACCTTGATTAACATTTGGTATATCGTTATCAGCAGCTTGAGCTTTATCCTTCAAGATTCTTATCACTTGGGAGAGTTTCTCACAAGGTGGAACGTGTGTTCGAACCTCATGAAATACAATACATCGACCAACCTCCACTATATGGTCAAGAAGGATTTAATCTTGTTTGGGATTTATGCTACCATCATTTGTGTCGCAATGTCATTTTCTGATTATTTCTTGGATTGGAATGGATCCTTTGGTTTTATTTCCACTCTTGTTTTACGACTTTGGATACCAAAACTGCGCTTATTCAAGTATTACGGTTGGTTACGCTGGCTAGGAGTATTCATTCATTTGTATACAATATTCACCTCCAAAATGATTACCGACCTGATTTTGCTGTACAGCCAAGCTTTAGAAAATGCTGCGAGATGGTGGAATTATAGACTAGTCGGTGTGTTGGGAGTTGGTAAACGTGGACATTGCTTAATATATATTTTTTAATTGTGCATAATTGTTAACTTTGAGTGAATTTTTAACTATATTAAGTCACAAAATTGGGAAAGGATGGCAAAAGATTGATCCACAAACGGATGGTGCCTTATTCAAAACTTCTTGCAGAGCATCTGGTCGTGACCACCTTTTCAAAACAAATTGGCCGCGTTTTTGCAATTGTATTATGTGCATTTATGATAACACGCGTACGTAAAGTATGACCATGTTTCGAACAAGTTTTTTAAGCATTGATAATTTTTTCTAGCAATATGCTCATTATTTTTCAGGGTTTGTGCATGTTAACCACTGCCTTTGAAGTGCTAATGATTGGAGTAGGAAACGAGACAAGGAACTCTTTTAATCATACATTTGTGCAAGGAATCGGGAAAGAAGCAACACCCATCACAGTAGGTTGTTTGACTTTTATACTGGTTCTATAATTTCCTGGATTAAATAAGATGGGAAGCTTATAATTTGGTTTTACAGTACCAACTTTCACTTGGCGCAGAAATATTTTATTTTGTGGTTCTCGCAGTATTTTCATGGGGAGAATTTTTGTTCGTTATGGAAAGAATCCACAATGCCGGAGAAGTGGTAATTTGGTAGCAATCGAACATGACTAAAGTACTTTCCATCTAACATACCTAATTTCGCAATTTTATCTCTAATCTCAATACTTTATAGATTATGATCGGCTATGATTACATCCGAAGACATGGTTTGATTCTCTGTAAATCTTCAAAAGAGAGAAGATTTGTAAGTATGCATAAATTATCTTTATGAGGTAAGATGAGGTTTGCTTTCTTGACTTTTCAATTGTTATTTAAGATCCTCACCCTGCAAAATACATTTAACCCGAAATCCGACTTTTATATCAACTATGGATTCGCTATAAATCGCCAATTTATATTCTCCGTAAGCTCATTTATGTACTTTCATAATTACATAAGGTTTGATTATAGAATCATACATAAATGAATTATAATATTTGATATTTTGTCTGGAATCCTGTAAGTTCTGTACAGCTATTATTTCTTACGCTCTGTTGCTGTATGGGTTTTCTTTACAAAGGCTTGTAGACAAAGAAATCTTTATCTGCAGCAGCGATGGTATCTGTATGAGATTGAAATATCCATCGTATGTTCAACACAATTTACACTATTTTTAAGTATTAATTTAATTACATAACTTAACTCCAATCGCGGATAATGTCTTTTTTAACCTTTTTAAAACAGCCAAAGACCAAGCATGGGCTCTCTTACTAAACACTCAGAGCCTATTGTCGATGACCGAAACAAACTTGGAATAACACTCATGCCCCCTTTATCTGGATCTGGATCCACCTCTTATCCCCGGGATCCTGCTTACGAAGAGTTTTTATCAGAGATGTATCCTTGTCCTTTCGACGGCTCAGGAAAAATAATTTATCGCTTTAGTCGACTTCAAACTTTAAGCACACCTCCCATCTATGCGTATGATTACATCCCTCCAGAAGGTCGTTGTCTAAAACAGGATCTTCCATTTTCGAAATTACCTGGAGCAAACCCTTTTTTATATGACAGTTTTGGGAATAAAGTTTGCTTGCTCACTACTCCCGAAGGAAACAACCATCGTGATGACTGTGGCAATCCTTGGATTCCTTACATAAATGAAAATGGAACAACCATCTTGGATCCAGACATTGAGCTAGTGGTCATAAATTTTGTTCCGGATTCGGCGTACGCAACTGACCCTGAATACGCCTGTTGTTGGAAGATTAGTCCACACAATGAGTGCGGTTTATCTTTTGCCCACCTGAACGCATACCATCGTCAGCTAAATTACTTTCGAGCTCGTTGTAAAAAAGCTGTTACTCGAAATCGGAAGCCAAGACATTTATCTGGAAATTGCAAGAAGCAATATGCCGATAAGCTTTCAGGTTCCTACCCATGTGAATATCCAAGAAATAAATCAACGACAACCGCTCCCCCAATCACTACTACAACCATCAGACCTCCAACCCCTCCCCCAATCA
>JAHZNA010004107.1:0-26437 GCA_027743935.1 Sinodicranocentrus sp. ZH6
ATCAGAGTAGTTTTGTTTTGCAAGTTGCCAGGTCTTTCTGACTTTTTATTTCTTGTCCATCGAAACTGAACCTAACAATATGTCTCAGTCACTTAAAGAAGCAAACAAAATTAGTCGCGAGTTGGGTGAAATACTAAAAATCATTTCGACACTACATGTCACCCCACATATGAGCAAACTCATCATGACGAGGGTGGATAAAATAATAAAGTGGAACTTGAAAAGAGTTCTCTGTCACTGTCAAAAACACGCTGACTATAAAACGTAGGCAGATTCACACACGTGAAACTTTCCTCTCTAATCTTTCCACACATGAGCTCGAATAACTGTCTTTTATTATTTGTCCCCTGACCTGGAACGGGAAGTGGCTCAGGTAACACCCTCAACCCTCTTTGCTTACAAAATGAGGGAGAGAATATCCTCATTGTAGGATATTAACTCACTCACTCACCTTTATCATATTCACACTTTTGCTCATCCATGACTAGCAATAAAATTTTCAGGGAACAAAAACATCTGCCCAACAAAAAAACACTCATTCATGTCACATGAAATTTGAATTACCATCCCCAAACCAGAAATGCGTGTGTGCTGCATCCAACCAAAATAATAACATTGAAACAGAAAAAAATGCAAAAAATTCTTATTTATTTCACCACCATCATCCATCCCAAAAACCGCATAGTATATGCAATGTTGTGATCTCCACCCTTTACGTCCAGATCATTGCACTTATTCCTGTTTCTCTATGTAAACACATACCACCTCCATTTCCAAAACACATTAATGGTTTTCCGCCATCTCCCCGTCTATACTACAACATACCTAAAAAAGCTTTTGTCTCTTTATCCCAATGAATATTCACTATAGTATACAGTGCTAAATCCTAATACAAAATATGCAAAACTTTTTAAAGCTGCAATAATGCATCTTTCTAAACCCAATCTCCCACAATAACAATCTTTTTGATTATTTAAGCAAGCACCTAGTTTTCCAAACATGAAATGATTCTAGAAAAAAAATCACAGTCACATTTCAGGATATATACTTGGATAGAATCCCAAATGTGTTTTCAACCTCTGAGATATTTCTTTCTACCTTTTCTGCCCACACGCATCTTTCAAAAAACTCGTATGGAGAGGATGTTTTTAGTGAGTAGAGACTAAACAGAGATAATCAAATCTTTCTTTGAATAATAAACCTCAATTCAGCAAATATCCTATTATACACACCATCCTTTACTAACAGCGAACATGACAATAATGGCAGAGCATGTAAAAAGGATATCATATACCTCATCTCTTAAAACCATATAAAAAAAGCTACTATCTCTGTTTCTCTCTCTGTGAAAAACTAACGGAGCCTTTCGGTGTCTCTTGACACAAAATGAAAGGAATACAAAACCGCGATACCACTGCTGTGCAAATTCTAATATGCAAATAACAATCACCCTATTTAAAAAATCTTTACATTAGGAGAAGCTCCCCGTCGCAAAACTGTATGCCTTGTACTAATTCCTAATTTATTCTTAAATCCCTGGCATCCCTCTAAACATGCATATCACATGTCAGCATGAGACTTCTTCAAAAAATATACAACCTATAACATATTACTTTTTATCTAACTTTTAAATTATAACGCAATCAATTTTACTCTTGTGTGAGATTGGATCACAAAACTAAACTCGAGCTGAACTCCTCCTATCGTCGAGACAAGATACACTTATCTAAAATAAAGTTAGCTAATACAAAAATCCTCATCTCAAGTACCCCCGCAATCCTGCCCTTTTTGTCAAGGATAAAAAACCCTCTATTTTATAAAGGATTACTAATCTTGTTAAATGTGCCGCACCCTGTCTTTATTAGTTTTACTTTAATCATCATCATCATCATTTCTTCACAAGTTAGCAGTATGTAGTCAGTAGCAAGAATGCGAAGCCTTCAATTACAAACAATGCCAAATTATGTCGCAATCCTAGCTAATTCTCTCTCACAGTTTATCAAACTTTCACAGGCATAAAAGCTCAAACAAAAAACAACTTGCTTAATACTGGTTTCATTTTCCGAATTTCAAACCAAGCACACTTCCTAATCAAACAGAGAATTTCATGATCCCATTTTTTTTCAAGATAAATAAAGCCCCCACAACAACCTCTCAGGGAATGGGAGTAAGTGACAATAGAGATTAAAACCATTCTGTAGAATAAAACACAATTATAATTGTTTATTCCCATGAAAAGAGAGTTTGAGCATTACAAGAGATTAGCTAATTCTCACTTTCAACCGCAAATCAAAAACTCGCAAATTCCCTCATGCTGAGAGCTTGATATATTTTTACTAATAATGATAAACTCTTCTTACCAAATCTGTGAGCGAGAATGAATCAGAAAAAAGGCTGTTCATCAAAAAGCTATACCATAACTGTACATTTTTCTTCCAACTTTTGACAGCCTTCTAAAATGATTGTAATTTAATGACCCCGTGTCGTGTAGTCATTGGGTTTGTTAAACGTCACATGACCTCATCAGAATCAGTCTCTGATGTGGTGGCTGATGATGATGAACATTACGAGGGCAAATGTCAAGTGTGGTTGCTGTCTCCAGAACTAACTGTCACGTTATCTGGCGTTCATTGGCTTTCTTGCCTTCTTGGTAAAACAAAAAATAGTCTCTTACATCTCAAATATATGATGTCATCATCATCTCTTTCAACTCACCACACAAGAAGTGTACTTGAGAGTGTCATTATGATTCCCCACAAGCAAAAGAATCACCACATCAAATACCATTTCTCCACAATCGATCTAACCTCCTCTCTCATCCACAGTTATAATGAGCTCTCCTATTTTTTGCTACTTAAAGAGTCAAAACGATTTTCAAGATCCGTTAAACAACATCCGTCCAGTGCACCCGTGCACGGGTGGGTGATATAATATGACGAAAAATCAATGAATCATCTTCTTCCCCTCCTTTTCAAAATATATCAACCCTTTTCCACCTGTCATCCTAATTGTTCCTATACCTTCCCTCTCTTATGGGATCACATCTCTTTGAAAAAATTACCACCTCACCTCTACATTCTCTATTTGACTAGATTCAATTCATACGTCCAACGACGACATGACGACAATAACGTAAGCCTATTATGATTCTTTTCAGCCGCCCTTCCGCTCCATTATCGCTTTTCTGTTCAATGAACCTAATGAATTTTTACAATGCGCAAACAAAAACCTCACCTACAAATAAAGCTCAACTCTTAAAACCAGGAAACTCACTAACGAGATCATGATTTACAAATCCCATCCTCTCACCTCACCTCTCTCTATTCATTGATGCAAAATACAAATGATGATAACACTAGAGCCCTATTAGAGACAGCATTATTTTTCCATTCATGCAAAAATACAAGTTTTTGTCTGGACAGAGAGGAGTCAACGGTCATTAGAAAATTTTCCTATTTTTACCACAAATCCACCGCTACTCTAAACATACAACTCTCTCATAAACAACAAAACAAGGGAGATAAGCACAGTTAGCATATTTTTTATAGCTTGATTATATCCCTCTCTCCGACATCGGCTTGCAGTAGATAAATATACATTTTTATCACCCTTTCGCATTACATGTTTTTTCACGCAAGCAACTTTTAACTCCCACGACGTAACAAATCACAAAATAGCACGAATATTCAACAACCATATATTATTATTACCTCACAGAGATGATGACCATAATGTAACTACCCATCTACTTAATTTTTCTACTAGAAAACTTTCACTTTAAACTCGCTATATCTCCCCCTCTAAATTTTTTTAACACTAAAATTGTATAATAATGCTAATTTTAGTGGATGCGTTTCATTACAAAAACGGTAATTGACTTGTTGTCAGTGCACATAACTAATTATGCTTAAAAAGAGTTTCGTGTCCCACTTTTCGCCACAACTGCTGTGATGAGCGAGGACGAGCAGGGATGATTACCATTTTTACTTAGAAGAGCTATTGTGTGTCCTTCTCTTTCATCATGAGCATCACATCCAGTGGACATTTTCTTGGTTTGTTATTGTTACTTCACTTTCTTACAATTTCAAACAATGTTCCTCCACTTATTGACGCAATTTCATCTAAAAATAAGCCTTTTCATTTGATAAAAAAACCTGAAGTTGGCTCTATGACGTAAATGCGATTCTCACAGATTCTCATTCTCTCTCCCGGCATGAAGCCATCTAAATGATAACTTTGGCGCTGTCATATATGTCCAATGGAAAACGACCTTTATAGGCGCATTAAGGATTATTATTGGAGGGGAGAGTGAAGGAATGCGACAAGCACGGACATATTAGCAATCTCCCTTGTCATGGCTTAGTCGACAGGTGAAATGTGGTCCAAGTCATAGTATTCATCAGGATGATCGTTACCACCGCATAGACCACTTTCAGCAAACTTACTTCCACCACCTCATCTACTCGAAGCAGGAATAGCGCAGTGGTGAAAAACCACATTGTCGGTTTTATTACTTGGCTTGATAGCAATATACGGAAAAGTTTTCAAGTATTTTTTCGGAGAAAAAGTTTCATATCCCCATTACCACAACCAATTTTACTCGGGGAGGACGACAGACAAGTGCCAACCAGAATGGGAAAGTTTTTTTTACCGCTTTCCGCAATTTTTCCCATCGTAATCAAGACTCACTACTACTTCCGCTTCTATGAGTTTACTCTACACACAATGTGATAACTTGATATGGGGATACCTAACATGATGGAAATGCTCTTTTGACAGGGTTCTAATAGGCGGTTCCTGGAAAATATAATGGACTTTCTGGTGCGTATGTTTAGGGAGTGTATAAAAAATCACTCTCTTGGACAACTTAATACCCTGGACAATTTTCCCTTGTCAGGACAAGTTAATATCGAGTAAATTCAATGACAACTACTGACCACCGAATACATAAACCACTATGCCAAAAAATGTTTCCAAAACATAGACAAACGAACCCCAGCAAAATAAATGCTCAATTTTATGAAAAAGTTCAGTGCCAAGGATGTTTTCCCATTAGTAAATCATATTCACAATTTGGGCTTGAGAAACTTTCCCAAAAACAAACATTACCCGCCCCTTTAATACCTATATCGTGACCTCCATCAATATTTCTTCTCTGTTGTCATTAATTCATGAAGTCAACTCCACAGGAAAATATATTGATAAATCTTCATTGTCTATAGTTTTCTCACTTACAAAATACTTATGATCACGTTCCTCCATGAAATTCCCATGCGAAACTTGCTCCGTGTGCTAATGCAGCACGGAAATAGACGAAATCCGGATGTCTTCCTCCGCCTCCGTCTTTGCCCCGGTCCACCAATTTTTTTCTCAAGATATATCTTACAAATTCAGGTCAATTAAAACACGAACACAACCTAAATACTTTTTTTCTCACTAGTCATCATCATATCACCTCCACCCTCCATTTGGAACACTTTACTTATCCACTAATATCTTTCGATTAACCTCAAAAAGTTCAAATCACTAGTCTAAATACCTCCACCCTTTTGTCGAATCCAATGACTAGAAAAAAGTGAACCGGTCCTGATGACCATCTCTTGAAAAAGAAAGACGTCAACTAAGGAGAAAAATATGTAGATCACCCATCACCCTCCTTTTCCTCCGAAAATCAATCATATAAATCATACTTACTTAACCTGCCATATCCATCATGTTCCTACAATATCGATTCCCCATTCAAGCTAAAGGTCAGTGATTGTGACTACGATCGTCACATCAAATCACCCACGTAAAACATTCCTACCCAAAAAAAACTACCCTCCACTACACATACCACAAAGTCCTCCACTCGCAAAAAAATTAACTCCTCCACTTTCAGCGACATTTTTTTGTATCGCTTTTCTCTCTCCCTATCTCCGCCTAATAACACAAATCACGTAAACGCACGTGGACCCAGATAAGCAAGAAATAAGAAGTGCCAATGATGATGATTCTTATCTAAAAAACAAGATTTCCTTCTCGTTTCCTGTCAGACGACAAACCATCTCTCAAGATGTCACCAAAAAGTGTACCCCACCACGCCAAAAAGAAACCTCTTTCTTTACGCTTTATTAGTGTCAATGCCAATGTTACAAAATCAGACCAAAACAATATCATAATGCTTCATACTTCATTTCATGCATAACATCATGACAGCTTATGATGACGATGATGACTATGACTATCATAACATTCATAACATAAGGCAACCCTATAGAATTTTTTTTTCTTATTGCCAATTCCCATAATAGCTTGTGCAGTTGCAAGAACTCCCTTTTTTCTTATTTTCATCCTTTACTCTACACAGCTCCCCCCACAGTGAAGAAGTGAAAGGTAATGCAGAAGGAGACTCTCAATCTAATCATCATTTACGCTATATAACATTACATTACGACGACATTGCAACCATCAACGTGTAATCACGGATACCATCACAATCACAATATTACATGCACAAAAACCACACTACCACTTCATACTAGAGACCCTACTCCAATGCAAAATCCTATAAGGGAATCTACTTCACGACATTCGCAACCACCGTACCTACCACAGTCTCGCTACTCATTTCAAATTATGGTTAGCCATATTCTGCATCTCAAGGTTTCCATACTTTGCTACTTCTTTTAAGGCTTCTTTCATCAAAACCTATTACACATGCAAAAATGCTAACAAGAAGTATAAAAAAATCATGCAAAAAACATTATTCACAATGAAGCAATCAAACTAATCGGTTCCCGATTCTTGACCAGAAAAGTATGCTCCTATAGAAAAATCTTGTTATGCAACAACAAAAATTACAAGACACGCAAGCCAATCATAGGGTAACCAAGTATGAACCCACGAACGTAAACTCTATATGCGCTATATGGAAATTGCTAATACTATCCACCTGACCGAATTTGATTGTATTTTGTTGTCAAACTCAAAAAAATAATTTGTTGACACGGTACATAAATACCTATATTCTAGCTATCTTGATCCTCTCTAATTGTGAAAAGAGACTCAGTCTCAGAGAGAAACCACGCGTATCCTTCTTCAAGAAGGTGACACTCCACACGGTCATTGGAGAGTATTATCGACTTATAAGTAAGCGTTACAGCTCATTTCAACGCAAATGAAATGAACATTTCTTCCTTTACAAAATCATCAAGGGAACTCACTCGAGTAACAAGAGACATAGACACACCAAGAAATGAACATTATGCCTTTTAGACGAACATCACCATTCTTACATAACCACTTGACTCCACAGACCACTCACATAAGGAAAGGGAAACCCTCTCAAAGCTGACAAAGTAAGGTGTCAACTTAAAAATAACGTGGAGAGAGAGCTAGAGAAGCCTGACGATGAGTGATCATGTCAAGGTAAGCAAAAGACTTTGTGCATTGGATTCTTCACAATAAGGATCCCGTTATATATCCAAGATAAATGGAAAAACTCATTCAAGAGTTCATATTTTTGAGCTTTAAGCACAAGTCCCTAAGCATCCTTCCTTATCTGAAAAGAATGTACTGTTTGTTTGTCCGTAGGCAAAACTATGTTGAAGAAGTGTCCCCATACATACGACCACCACCTGATGACCGTCTCCAAAAATTGCTTTGAACTCATCAAACATGTCATTTTTGAGAGTCCACCCTGCTCACCATAATAATCCTACGATACAATCCCAATCCCTGTCTCCACTTCCATTTTCCAACCCTTCTCCAAATAACATATTTTTCTTAAATTGACAATGTCCCTTTTGCATTTCATTTAAATCATTTAAATTATATATGCATAGTGGCGTGGCGTCCAAGCCTTCGACCAAGTTATGACCAACCTACGCAATTCAAATTTAACAGAGGGTTCAATAATCATCACAAATAACAATATGATCCGATGAAGAAATAATTTTACCATTTAGAGAGATTGTCAAACACGTCGTGTGATTACCATATTTCGAGAAATCCATTTCAACCAAAACAAAAACGAAAAAAAGTCCTTAAGAAGGAAACCCATAAAAATTCTCATTTGCCTACGAGAACTTCATCACTAAATGCATAAATCATTAAATCATGAAAAATTAAAGTTATCACTCTCCCACCAAATTTAATTGAATCTTTTTTTCCAAAACATGTTTTAAACAAGGAGCTTCCTATACTTTCAAACCAAAACCTTTAAACTATACGTATATCAGCCCTGACCTGCCCGATGAATTAGTGATCGTATTTTAAACCATATTATTATATTTCCCTTCCCACCTCAACCTCTTTCGAATGGAGTGCAATTTAATGAACAACTCCACCACTTCATCTCTTCCACCTACCTAACTTTTCCTCGCAGTAGTTGGACATTTACAATTTTTCTTCATAGATTAGCTCTCCGTCACATCACACATGTCATTTACGATATCTTGCAGAAAACCAAACATCTCCTTATATAGAACTAATCCTGTCCCATTTACCAGTCAACCATATATACATGGAAGTCACACAAGTCAACTACTACAAAAATACTCAAATTTTCACCCTTGCTTAGTCCTCTGACGAGAGATTATTGTTGAATTTTATCTCTCGAATGCACACTCGATTCTAAGGCTGCTGACATTTCTAAGCGGTAATAAATTTATAACATCCACACACTACGTGTGAGAATATGCCTAAGTGATTTTCTATTGATAATGAGCTAGAAAAAGATAATTACTCCCAAAACAAGCGAAAATATCTACAGCACAGTTAAAACTTGCTCCCAAAAATGCAACAAGTTTATCCTCCAGCAGTGGTTACTTAACACCGGAGAAATCCAGCCGCTACCACATATTTTTGTCAAGCACACTTTTACATATACCAATGAAAATGAATGGATAAGAGCAATCGTTTCACGTATTTTTCCTTTGCCTAATGTCACCAGCCAGCCCAAGCAAACAAAAAAATGCTAAGTAAGCTTATGTCAAAGTCAAGACATTGAGATTTACTTACGAATCCGTCATATATAGCGATATCCAAGTTGAAAAAATCTCCAACAGCCGAGGTAAACAGATTTATCACAGACTTTTTTTACTCCAAATTTTTATGCTGATTTTATTTTTACAAGCTTTCCTCTCTGATCACAATGACAGTGCGAAAGTGTCGTGGAACAGATCACACAAAAATATTGTTTATCTACTTCAAAACCATGTCAAGGAACAAGATCCTTAAAGGATTACTCCCTTTGTCCATTTCCTTTTTTTGCACACACACGTGGACCTCACAAAGACTCAAACTAAGAATTTACTATTCCTCTCTTAATAAAACCCCTTTCAACGCAATCAGCTTTATATATTTAAAACGATTTTTTTTCTTGACTACGTTGTACAAGATCCCGTATTCAAAAAACAAAAAAAAGCCTGACTATTTTGTGCGCAATTCTCACACACTTTACAAATCTCTCTCTATAAAATCGAAGACAACTGACAAGAGAGATAAAACACGTCTCTCTCCCTTGCACATCTCGCTTACTCACCTGCTTGAAGGCGACTGACCAGAGGAGCAAGGAAATCGCTATGTATTTACTACCTCTCTAGCTTACGTTCTTCTCAAGTCTGAAAGCTCTGTTGCTGCTCACTTACAGTTTAACTCAACTAGTTGACTATTTCCTAATGGAGCAGAAGTGAGTAGAACTGTGTGTGTGTCTGATAAACTGTGCATGTGTATAACCATTACAATGTCTGATACGGTCCATCTCCAACAACAGTCATGCTTAAATCCCAAACAAACAGTTGCAGCCTTCGTGTTTGCTTTTTTCGTGTTCCTCTATCAATAACGCAAGATACATTATGAGCTTGTAAGGTCTTCCGTCAATTATTATTACTATCTCTGTACCAAAACCCCTTCATTCAACCGTCTTATAATGGGCTTAACGAGGAAAAAATTCTAGACTCACTTCACTGCCAACAATGAGATGGGCAGGGGTTTTAATAAAGACAATCGCTGCAGATTTAGAAATACCTTAAGTTGTTCGTACTTAGCAAATCTGAAAACAGAAGTGAAATGCAACGCCTATTTTTGACAATTGCGTGAAGTGAAACTTTTTTGGTATAAATCTCGACTTTGGAACTAGTGGCGTCATACGGTTAAGAGCTGTACGCTTATTTTTCTATTCAAGATAACACTGAACACTCGGCCTTTGGAACAGACTGTATGCAAAAACATGAACATGTGGAGGGAGAAAAAAAGATACGTGTACTTCCAGTAAAAACTGTCTAAATCTGATTTTTTGCTTACAAAGAAAATATTTCTGTGAGTTTAAGGAAATGCCTAATTTGCAGAGTTTATAGTTTCAACATTTAAAAATATACAAGTACACGTTTTATGACAACCTCAGCCATTCCTACGCCAAGAAAACCACGAAAACAATGTTTATGATGAAAGGCGTTCTTTTTTCTCAGAAGACTACGTTTGCAATTACATCTGTAAAAGTGTTGAAAATAAAATGACCATTTGTGAACGCGTTGCGAATGTTCGATACGCTATTCAGCTGATTCACAGCAGTCAGTTAGTTAAAATAAGTCCTTGAAATGATTACACTTTAAAATGAATTCATTCTCGCCTGTCCACTGATAATTTGTGCATCCGTAATGTAATGTTTCGAAAATCTCAGCAGAGGAATATTTTAGGATTCATCCATGAATAACGTTAAGCAAACTATTCCAAGGAAATTAAATCCCTCTGTGTTAGCGAAATTGTAAACAAAGTCAATGACTTTACACATACTTTTAACGTATTTTTCCAACATCATGATTTAAGAACGACACCATCTCAAAAACAATACGTATACGAGATCCTTTAATGCCAACAAGCTAAACAAGGAAGTTATCAAACTAAACCCGTATCCGCATATTCTCCACAGAGAACATTTTCAACGAAATAACGCAACATATCATTAACTCTTCATAATCTTTTACCGTTCATTTCTTCATCATGCACATGCATGTTCTCCAGAAGTCGTTTCACTCCATGCATTATTTTATCATCTTCCTAATCTGTCAGACAGGAGAGTTGAGATAGGAGAAGAAAAAAACTCTACCATGTTCATTACTCATTCATGAGTGCAGTGCATGAGATCTCATTCAAGTCGTTATTAACCTCATTACACAAACATTCTGCATGTGTGTATTAGCTGATTTGTGATATACTATTCTACACCACACAAAACGAATATTAATCCTCAACTGCAACCAACCCTTTTCTCCTCATACAAATATTCATCATCCTATGTATCTCGCTTGTTTACACCAAAAAATTCATCGACAAATAACCAACAGCTAACAACACTTGTTTCTTTCAACAGAAAATTGTTTTGGATCACCAAACACATAGAAAATGAGTAACAGACAAACACCGTCTGAAATTAAGTCCACAACACTATAAAATCTCTCTCTGGTTTTTATCATCATCCTCATCCCAGAGAAAAAATAAATAATATAAACAACTAAACTGCGCTTCTGTGTAATATCTGAATAGCTTGGGTTTGAGTGAGAGGACCAACGAATAGAGGAAAATCTAGACGCCTAGAGTTAGCCCCAACCAGGTTGTCATTGTTCTTGATCATGTGCCTATTCTCGTCTCGTACTCTCGTATCGCTCTACGGTCTATGGATGAACGGTTGGATGATGATGATGATAGGAATGAGAGATGGAAGAAGAATGAATCATACCGTCCCTGTCTGCTCTTTTTATGCATATCCCAAAAATCAAATACCCCTGCACTTCTGCACACAACCAACACAATATGCAAATTACTCAAACCTGATCTTCATTAGAAGATGAGGGGAAAAGGGATAATGAAAAACCTCAATTGAACACAATAAATGCACTCAATCATCAACTCGTCAATCGACTCGACTTACTTCGCTTGTCATTGAGGGACTACGAAGTAAACCAGGTAAAAATCAGGGCCTTTTACTCAACTCTACCTAAACCACATCCTAATCTCTGAGAGTTTGGCCGCTGTCATTCCTAAAAATTGATCGGTTCTATTATCACTCGTCATTTTATACAGGCAACAGAGCTAATGACATAGTGGATATTAATATTGCACTGTATGCATAGAAATCTTCTTTTCATAACTTTTTCCATAGTTGGAGTTTTGAGGGGGCAGATGTACGTATGTACGTATTTGTGCAGAGGTGATTAAAAATTTATCAAGTGATCAGTGATCCGTTTGACCGTGAATAGGTGCAAGCTGCACGAATAATACATTTCCTTTTCAAACAACTTTACGTCAGTGATCAATGGATAGTGCATCGTTGAAAAATGCATTAAAATTTGATGACTATTCATTTTAAAGATAAAAACCCACTTGATTATAATGCAGCTGCGAAAAATTCCAATTCCAAGCAATTTTTTGAAAAATAATAACTTTATTCGGATTTGTTCAGCTTCACTTCCAGATTCTGCTCATTTATATGTTCTCTAATAACATTTTCTTTTCCAATACTCTTACGTCAGTGATCACATCATTGGATAATGTATCGTTGAAAAAATGCATTACAATTTGATTATTATTCACTTCAAAGATAAAACCCACTTGATTATAACGCAGCTGCGGAAATTCCCTCGCCCAGCAGCAAAGTAGCTTTATTCGGATTTACTCATTCCAGATTTTGCTCATTGATCTGTTCCCTAACAAGTACATTACGATATCATTTAAATTCTATACATTAATTCTGCCAAAATTATCATTTCAATAGAATCCCCTTTTCCCAAAACAAGATACACACTTCTCTGGAACATAAATACATACTTTTGTCATTTCTATCACAGCCTGCTTCATTTGCCAAATTCCAAGTAAATATGGGGATATCACTACCACCCCAGGATGAAATACGAGTATAAGCCTTTATAATCCTGAATTTTATAGTATGACAAGCAATTCAGGGGAGCCAAAAGAAGCTAAAATATCTTTTTTCAGGTAGTAGTTATAAAACATACATCTTCTCAGAACAGAACATACAACCAGAATAGAAAAACAAAAACATATATATGTTTCTATCAAAAATCAAACAATAAAACGTAAAACTACCAACATCCTACAACTCTATTCACTTTAGCTCAATGATAACCCCAAGAGTTGCCAACTGGAACCTGGCCATGTTCTCGATACATATTTCCATATACATAACCTATCCTACTTTTTTACAGTGATATTAAATACGCCAAATAGAATGGATACAAAACTCCTGGGAGTAAGTTTTCCTCTCCTTGCATTATCCTCCTTTCATAGATGCAAATAACACAAATAAAAGGATGACATTAAGCCTAATTAGGAGATACCACTTGGAACTACACCGAGGACGACGGGATATGGCTTACCCGCAAAAGTCTTTCGATAGTAGACAAAGTCACCTTACACCTTTGTCCAAAAACATCATAACCGCTGTACATGTTACTTCGTTATATACTTTACGACTTCATGACTTCATTTTTACAACGTAATACACGAGTTCATTAGATTTTTGAGAAGATGTCAATTTTTCACAACACCTCCCCTGCTAGCTACGCACAATAAAATGACATCAGGCTTGAAGCTACATATTGCCATTTTCTGCAGATTTTTACGCGTGGCAATGAAAACATGAAAAAAAATTATAAATATACCTAAAACATCTCAACTCAATATGGTATGCCTCTCCTTTACAACATCAATACTTTCATTCACAATGATTTAATTAGATTTGCATACTGATGTTCGCACAGGCATACGCAGTACCACACACAGAATATATGAGAGTCGGTGTTTTTCCCTGACGTGATTTACTTAATTAACACTGGTCCCCCAACCCTGGTTGTACGATGTCTTGTAAATTTTTTACATAATTGGCTACACGACTTTTTCAAACTTTTTTAAACACGTTCTCCAATAAATCCTCTAAATTTTCCAGAAAACATTAATGCTTTCAGATCTCTCCTTATTTGAAAACATACGTAAAACAAAGGAAACACGTCAAAAGTGATGAGAGACTAATTCAAGGTCAATAATATTTTCTTAAAGGTCACGGTAAATGCCACTGCATCCTGAAGACTGACGTAAAGGTGCAAAAAATATTAAGACTTTTTTCATTACTCTTCACACATCAGCCCAACCCAAGCAAGGTACAACCGGAATTGAGAAAAACAGCCAGAAATTACCATCTCACTTGACGAAGGGGCACCAAAGTGTGAAAAAGTTGTTAGCACCCTGAAACACCAATTGGTGACCGATGATCCATCTAATGAGATTTATTTCCAAAAGTGTACACAACCCATAAACGTACAAATATATACACCTTCTTACAATTATTATCAGCGTCATCTCAAAACTAATATTTTCCTTCTTGCGCTTCGCCACAAAGGAAGGAGTATGTTGAACTTGTAATCTCCTCTTCCCCTGTTAGTGTGCCAATCAATTTTTTTTACTATTGTTTGCCTTTTGTAATACAATAATAAGCTTTGCAGAAAAACAAGATGTTGTGATTGTGAAGTAGGCAATATAGCGTAAAGAAACACGAATCATAATCATATCGCACATCACACAAACTCCCCCGCATCTGATATGGATTCTTTTATGGTTGTATTCAGAAAGCGAAAAATGATAAAGAAAAAAACTGACAATGATTGTGATTTTGTACACATGTACATTTTGTTTCATCAAAATAATAACATTTTTATATATTTGTATCCCTCAGTCTCTACGATGATCTCCCACAAGTAAAAACAACCTTCGAACAAATTACTCGCAGATCACAATTAGAGCACTTCCACATTAGGATATTTCACAATAAGGGGCAAACCGGAAGGTGTGCAGCCTCAAAAGGACTTTCGTCTGTGATAATGATAAGCTACACTAGTGATGTGCGATAGACTGCAATCAAATATTTGCCATAGTACAAACTGCTTTTAGTCCTACAAGCTACTCAAGAAAAAAGTAGTTATTAATCAACTAAGTACAATTTTCATCCCTAAAAAATCATCAAATCAATAGTCTCCCCAAATACAAGGAACATCCTCAGTGTCATCATCATCAAAAGCAAAACTATTAATTTGTAAGTAGGCAAATCCATTAAAATTACTACTATACCAGCAACTACGCTAATTAAAAATGGCTATAGATGGAACTTTTTTTTACATTTTTTCATCACATAAATCCCCAATGCATCATCATATCATCATTATTCTTCCGATCAAATCAAATTTAGTCAAGTCCAAACACAGACAAATAAAGCAACAAAAAGTTAGTCAAGCGTTAATATACTTCATTGGAAGCCAACAAACACCTCCGCAGTTTTATCCAAACATTGTGTATGCATATCCAATAACACTCCATTTCCAATGGAAGTGGGGAGATATGCAATTACAATAAATTTGAACTCTCAACTAACTTCCAGAGAGAGAGAAGGCAACTTCACTTCATCACCAACCTACAATTCGATGTCTGATGGACAAAAACTTTTACATTAGAAAAACTTTCTAGCCTTTTAATATTTCACTTTTGATTGCTTTTAACAAGCTACTGCAATAAATGGTAGTCACAAAAATAAAATTTGACAAATGATTCTTTATCAAAATAGAGTAATAAAAAACAACATTTTTAGAAATGAAAAGTGACAATTTTAAAAAAATCTAAAGTGGTTTTCCAACAAGGAAGAAAACAAGTGCTACCTACCACAAACTACTTAAATCCAATCTCTTTCCCCCTCATCTTCCTTTCGTTATCAATAATCGATCAATTTTTGATCATCGATCGTATCTTTCTTTGCATGCAATAATACCAAATCAGTTTCTCAAATGAAACTGTTTGTCGGCGGATTTTGGCTTTACGCTGTGAGTAAACGTACCCCACTGTCACATCTCCTACTCCCACATGACCAAGATCGATGAAGAGATTGTAACAGTGTAATTACATGACATTAGTCGACATATGATGTGCAAACTAACGGGTGTGGACCTCACATTATCAAGGCTATCAAAAAGTGGCAACTCTTTAATATAATTTTTTTCTGACAACGGAACATCTTGCAAATAGCTATTTTCCTATGTAGTCCTCTATCTTATCAAGTAATTTCCGCAATCTCAGTTCCTACTATTAATAGATTGTGGTAGCTCAACATATCATTATATCTGTTCGGAAGAGAGGGTCATTTTTGTTTGACAAAGAGTCAACCGACACAATTGGAAACCCTAGCAGAAAAAATGAGAACAGGATAATGCGCATCATCTCCCTCTCTCTTCCACGTTTACTTCCATACATCAAAAAGTAATCACTTCCCCAACACATGAACGTCGAAAGTTTTTTTCTTGAAATTAGTGCGTGGGTGGATGAATCAATCTTAAATGACAACCGTTACGTGCTAAATCTAAATATGCCAGGTAATAAGCAAATATCTATATAGCATTTAGCCCACTTGCTCTGATGCTCACTACTCACAAGAGCAAATACGTAGTTTCAATCCTGAATTTGAAGAATAAACCCATTGACAAATTAAATTGCATTCCTTACAAGGCCAGAGTGGAGCTATAGTCACAATCCTTATGAGAATATGATAAGGGAAAAATAAGAAAAAAGACAGTTAACTCATCAACCTCCTGATGTTGGGATTCTTCTCGAGTTTTTAATTCTTTTCATGTCTCATTTATACACATTTGAAAAACATTGTAAATAGTTCTGTAAGACTAGCTTCCGTCCTTATGAGAAAATGTATAAAACGCTGAATCATTCTTTCCTACCCATACAATTTTTTATCGGATAATAACATGCTGAAAATCTGGGCTTTTTCTCTAACTCAGAATATTTTTAAAATCTTTCAGTTTCTAATATTTCCAATAGGAAACAGCATGCATTAGTTTTTATACAGAAAAATTGAAATATTTTAAATGACAAATGAACACTCAGCATGATTATGATATTACGCGTTTGCAGAAACCAGTCAGTACCCCATCTCAGGCTCTAGAAGGAAAAGACAAAAGTTTAATTACTGATCCCACTTTGAAGTCGGTGGTAAGGGTGGTAGATTAGTAAGTAAATATTTACAAGTGTCAAGTGCACTTTTTTTGAAAAGTTAAATATGAAGTTTAAATGTTATATCCTGAAGTACACCTACCCCCAAAGAGATAGCATTGAAAAGATAAAATCAAGCTATCGGATCATGGATGGCAAAAAGACAAAAGATCTTGGCTGTGTGGAGTCGAGCCGCGACCTTAAACTAAACCAACAAATTACATTTAGTAAATGTGTGTAAATTATTGAGTATTTCCGACTTCTCATAAATGTCGAAGAAAAAAGGCATTAAGACGAAATATCGACTGGATTAGAGTCAAGTCGCTATTCAAGCATCAATCTTTGTACTATTGTTAACCACCAATTTACCTTGAAAGCACAAGTGAAGATCTTTAACATCGTGCGCGATCTGTCATATGCATCACTTGCATACTTGCATTGCATCTTGCATCTGAGTGCTTTCTTTTTCTACATGGCAATGGCATTGGTTTTGGTTGTGTCATCCGTCATCCTCTAAACAGGAAATGGATTCATTTTTATATCAATTTATTGCTCATCAATGCTGTTACAAGTAGTTCAGAGGGCTCTTACAAACTTGTTGTCAAATATTTATGTCTTGTAATTGAAAAACACTCTAGTTAAACCCACTCACCATTGTCACCATTTCTCTGCACACGTCGGTACATCTCGGCCTACCCATTTTTACTATTGACTTTAACTTTGTTGAATGTTATGCTATGAATAGGTAATGTATATTTACGAGTAAGTACGCGAGTGAAATAACTAATTACTTAAAACTTGATAAATAAAAGTAAAGTATCATACGCATACGTCGGAAGAGAAGACGTCTTCCTTAGGCACCATGTTACAAATAACCTCTTCCCATTCATTTCACTAATAGACAATAGAATGCTTTCGTAAATCGTATTTCCATACAGATACATATGACAGAAAAATCATGTATGCTTTTTGCTTGGTTTGCGTTGGTTTATAGTTCAGTGTTAACTGACCTGACCCCCCAACAGTGACAGTAACCATTTGTTGTGTTGTTCCATGTTGCATTTATTAATTAAAAACGAAAAAGAGGTCTTAAAAGTTTAAAGCATTAAGGACTGACTCTGACCTTTTGTGATTTTTGCGATTCTGGTAGGACTCCACGGATTCGATAGACGGTCGCTTTCGTTCTCTTGACCTTGAACGACTTCTAGAAACGCTATTGGATTGTTCAGTCTCTGAAGGCGGTGGGGACTCACTTGGGGTTTCATGTCGTCTCCTTTTCTTTTGGTGATGATGGCCATTTGAACTATTAGGAGATCTACTTCGTTCGTAAGACGGGGACTGCTTCTTCCTTTTTCCTCTAGGCATCTACAAGTCCGAGAAAATAAAAGTGCTGAACATACCATTCTTTCAAGATCAAGTTTAAGCATGCATAGCGTGTCAGGAATGCGTAAGTACTTAAGCATTTATTTAAAATTAAGTATTATCTTCCTTGAAGATTTGAGAGTACCTTGGATTTTGATACTTAACCGATCAACGAGGGATACTGGTTTTTAGACCAAACAAACAATATTACAAAACTTTAAACATTCAATCACTGTGTAAAGAAGAGAGATGGAAAATGCTAATGCTACCATCGATTAAAAGATGATTACAAATGGAAAATTGAGATTACGTTTTTGACACCTCAGCAAAAACAAGAAAAAGGCAAGGAAAATAGCAGAAATACGTTAAAAATTGAAAGATTTTCACAAAGTAAAGTTTATAAATGGTGAAACAAGACGAGAAAACTGAAAACTGTAGTTCACAACTTTGTAACTGATCTGTATCTCTAATTATTTCGAAGACAGCTGGCAGCTAACAGACTTTTCCAGTGAGATGTTGTGAGACTCACTCAACTCATTCATTTTAAATAGATAGAACTGAAAGCATCATACGTGTACATCATAATAATCATAAAAATTAACTTTGCTGTACAACTGAAAAAACGACATTCAACATAGTACATCATAAAAAGATCACTAACGATGATATAAATAATTTCCTACTGTACGAGCAACTATCCTATAAAGGCGTGAAAAAAGGGAAAAAACATTTCAAATTATTTTCTACAGCCGTGTATCATTAGCTCACAAAATCACAATCAATCCCTTGCAAAAGATTACTTATCAGAGGAAATCTATCATTTAAAATCACTTCAACATATGACATACCACGAAAAATTTAAGTAAGCTCAGTGCTCCCTTGACTAAATCCACGATTACTGCTTAATGGAGAACGCAGTATGGAATTATCCTGCTTCTCCAAGTCTCCTTAACGGAGACAATTTTCTTTAATTAAAAAACTCAAACTTTGGTTGTGTATACTGGCAAATTTTTTTAACTGCAGAAAACTGAACCATTTTTGTAACAATTGATCAAAAAATATGTGTATATCTTAAAGCTTTTTCTACTCGAAATCGAGATAAAAATGTGTGTGTGAGGAAATGCTTGCGCCTAAAAGGTAAAATACACGTAATGTCCTCTAAAAACAGCTCAAGTTTTTCCAGTATATTCTCCCAATGCTATACACAAAATACAGGAAAAAGATACACAGAATTAGGTACATTCTGTGCATGTGTGTGGTAGTTGGTAGTTTACTTCAAACGGCTAAGAAAAGCATGGGATGCAGGATGCAGCTCACCCTATGAATGACGTACATGCTCGCTCGTGTGTATTGCGAAATACACTAGTGGAAAATCCCATAATAAAATTGTGTACAGTTACAGTTTAGTAGAATATTTTACTGACAGATGGCCACATTTACAAGAAACAACAAAGATTGCAAATACCAAATTGTGTTTCTATATTGGCTTTTGATAAGTAATATGCTCAGATCCAGTCCAGAACCTGCTCAGTGAAATAAAGGACATTTTTGACCCCTTAATGGTAACATGGGGTGTTTTGAGAAAATTTTAAATTTAAAGCCTTACTCGAGGTTAACTACCATTGTATTATAATTAGTTTATAGTTATGTCCATATTGGACAACGTATATTGTATATATACCTAACCAATACTTTAACCAAAGCCAAAGACCAATACAATATGCTTCTGAATGAGAACAACAACAAATCTCGTCAGGAAATGGATTTGAAAGCTGGGTCATCGGTCATCATTTGTTTGGAAACTTAATGATGGTCCTTCAAACTTAAGGCGCATTTACTGTCTCCCTTTCACCTTCAAAGTGGCATCATTAAATAGTCAGTTAGTCCGTACATGGATGTGGGTGGATGGTGTTTTTGAACACCCATGGTAGGTGCTTATACTCAAATCGTTCGTAGACAGAGGCTGATAAGATAAACTATCAAGTACATCTGTTTATCATATAAATGATGTTAACCTCTGAAAAGAGTTGTCCACCCCTTCTCGACTGAAGTGGCATTTGTTTCAGTCGTGTTTTCAGAGAGAATTGAGCGTTTAGTTTGTATTTGCGCTAATACTCGGATTGGGTTTACGAACTAAGTGAGTGAAGCAAATGGAATATTTTTTTGATTTGATTTCGTCTACAGATGATATGATAAGGTGGTTGTAGAGTAGATATGAAACTAATGTATAATTTTTATTTTTACAGCAAGAGCAAATTAACAAACTAATACCATGTGACCATGTCCACCTGTTAGAACCTTACATATACCAAGAGATTTTTAATAAGTCTCTCCTTGACTCTTATTCTTGATACAAAGTAGATCGTTTTTACCGTCAGAATTCCCCCATCATTTATAATTAAGTTGCAGTCATTAAACTTACCGATCCTGTGTATAAATGCATGCAGTAAAAAAAGTGAGTTGAGTGAGCATATTCAGTCATATATAGTGACTATTTCGACAAGATATATATAAACTTAAAATTGTAGGGTAATATTCTATCATGATTGCGTTGTTATACAACGATGCTCCAAAGTTCCAGTCATGCTCCATCATGCTTCCAAACAATAAGTACAATGGAAAATTTCCGCTAAACCCTGTGCATGTGTGTGTGTGTACTGTGTATATTACTGCATACGATACAAAGTGTTAGGTATTTTTTGCTCAAATCTCTGTACTTTGTACACTGTACAAGGACGGGAGACGAGATTTGTTACTTAACATATGCATTTCACATGTAACTCAATGTATAACAATATTAGGGAATTTTGTCTGTGTATTTTGCATATAGTAAAGATATATCAATCATAGCCAGACAAAAGATTGAATCGCAAAATAAAACTCATGTTGTGTTCAAGGTACCTTATTTCTTACGGGTGCACCGCAACCAGCTTGTAAACTTCGTAGTTTCGCAGAGAAGGTCAAAAATGGATTATACGATTATAACTCTATAAGATCACATCTTCAATTTTTAATATGATGCTCTAAGGTATATAGCTATTTAGCTATGTATCACCGTATCCCTAGTCTCAGCCGCTATCGACTTGTCCATGATGACAGGATACTTGTACAAGGTATATATAATTATGCCGGTTTTCCAGCCACAAGTTTCAGTTCAACTTTGCTTGGCTCCAGTGAATGTCCATTTACACAGGAGGAATATATTGGATATAATCACACTGGCTCAATATTTTCATAAAAATGGGATCTTCGGAAAAAATTAACAGTGCTATTGATCATGGAGACTTGCTATACGATACCTTCCCAAAGGGTTTTCTATGGGGAATGGGTACTGCAGCCGCACAATGTGAGGGAGGCTGGGATCAAGATGGTATATTAAATAAATAAAAATGTTGCAACTCAAATCTTCTTTTTTAAGATTTTTTGATGGAAAAAATTCCGTGACAAATTCCAGGAAGAGGTCCAAGCATTTGGGATGATTTTGTGACCAACCATCCCGAAAGAGTTCTTGATGACTCAAGCTGCAAAGTAGCTTTGCAATCGTACAAGCATTACAAAGAGGATGTTAAAATGTTGAAAGCTATTGATGTAAGCGAAGCGTTCCTTCAACAAAAACATTTTTCTATAAAATGTCTAATGATGACGATGACATAAGCTCAAATCATTATTCCAGGCAAACATGGGTATGTGGAATGGCTACATTCGCTTTGGGAATGTTCCCACCCCAAACGAAAGAGCAGAATCCTGAAGAACATGTGTATATCGTTGGTCACAATCTTCTCAAAGCTCATGCAGTTGCATACAGGATATATGAAAAGGAATTTAAACAAAGTCAAAAAGGAGTAATTGGAATTACTTTGGACACAGCTTGCTACCTTCCACATAATCCAGAGTCGAAAGAAGACATTGAAGCTGCACATCGGGCTTTCACATTTAGGGTAAATTTTAGGATTTTTTAGAGAACAAATCATAAAGGTTTAAATTTAACTGGGGGTCACATCTATGAATATACAGATGGGATGGATGTTAGATCCTTTATACAATGGAAAATATCCAAAAGCCATGAGAGATAACATTGACAGAAGAAGTAAGGCAGAAGGTCGGGAAAACTCTCGACTTCCAGAATTTGACCAAGCATGGTCAGAAAAAATTAAAGGTACTCAAAAAGTACATAAGAATTTGTAAAATATATTTTTAAAGGAAATGCCTAATTTGATGTGGATTTTTTTACAACAGGCTCAGTTGATTTTATTGGAATAAATTTCTACAACGCTGAATTAGTCACAGACGGTAGTAACGGTAAACCAATGCCGGATGGAGAGAAATGGGCTGTAAGTTCTGAAAGTCCTTTGTTCACTCACAAAATTCCTGGATGGTGTATGGACCTTGAAGCATACCGCTGTCAAGATCTGGACTGGACAAGATGTGGCTCAGATTGGCAGGATTTTGCTCCTGGTGGTATTCGGAATTGTCTCAAGTGGGTTTCTGACAATTACCGAAAACCCTCACTCATGGTGACCGAGACAGGATATAGTAGTACTGAATTCTCCTTGAATGATCCACAAAGAGCAGACTATTTTAAATTGTCTATTAACGGCACCCTGAAAGCTATTAAAGAAGATGGATGTAATGTCGTTGGATATGTAGGCTGGAGTTTGCTCGACGTTTGGGAATGGATTTTCGGGCACACGTAAGATAATGAGAAGCTTTACAGTGGAGCAAGTTTGCAGTTACAAGTGATATTATGAAATATGCACTAACGATTTTTTACTTGAAAATTATCGCAGAACTGGCTTTGGAATAGTTCAAGTTGACAGAACCAGTCCGAACATGACAAGAACATTAAAAGATTCAGGCAAATACGTTGGAACAATTTTCCGGAACAACGGTTTTCTTCCACCTAAAGGTGGCAAGTAATCCTTAACATTTTATGTTTAGGAAAAAAGTCCTGGGCTCAAATAACCTATGAGGTGTACAAAATCCATATCCCTATTACGTGCACCAATATAATATGCATCCAATATCTTATATTCTAAAATAGTGATGACAAAAACTCTTTAAACTATCTCTTGAAAGCTCAGGATAATCATTTATAGTCCATTGTTTTGTGAACTAATGCGACAAAATAAAAGAATTGTGAAATGACCTTTCATTAAAATAATTATTATGTTTATCCCTAATAGCAGTTTTTAATTGCTGCACATTGCCTAAACCCAAATCAAAGTTACGTAATTTATTTTCATTTAATAAAATGGAAACTCTGGAATTGTCCAGTAAAGACCTTTGAATATAGTTAAGACGGTAACTCACAATTACATGAATACACACATTTAGGCCGATCGGAGAAGCTTAAGAATGTGTACAACTGCAATGAGCAGTAAGCACAACACTAGCTTTTAACTGTCTTCCTCTGAAACATCAAAATTATTTAACAAATCATCCATCGTAGTTGTATAACGATTTCCTCCACTTCCGTCTTTGTCTTCTGCCTCTAAGTCGAAAAAGTCTTGAGCAATGGCTACAAGCGCTGCCTTACTTTCTGTTGAGTTTGATCTGGCATCAAAGTTTATTACATTGATTGCGCTCGGATTCATATTCAAGCGTTCATTTCCTTCTATGGTGGTGGCCTGTCTTCCAAAGCCAAATGAAGGAAAGTTTTCCATGACGCTTTCTAAGCCTAAAGCTGAAGCTGAAATGTTACATGATGAGCCCGGAATTTTGCTACCGGTTGAATTGGAAGTACCACTAGAATCACTTGGGTCACACCCTAATAAAACGCTGCATAGGTCGAGACCCTTGGTAGCGTATATGTCGGAATTGGTAGAAAAATCTGGTTCGAAACCACTTGTATTATCAGTATACTTTTCGTTGCGGAGCGTGCTTTCAACTTTATTCTTTTCCACCTGTGCATCCTCATTATTTGCTGCTGTTGGGAGCAAGAAAGTCCTTAAATATTTACAAACAAATTCAATAAAAAAATTATGGAATCACGAATTGTCCCTGTCACTTACTTTCATCACAATTTCCTGGAATGTCATAAATACTCAATCCCAAAGTGATTCCTCTGTCGCCATTTAAAGCTAGCGATGTCCTTAGCGCCGTATATTTGGGCAGATCTGGATCTTCCGGTTTAAATCTTGTTGAAATTATTTCTGTCCCTTTTGACGAAGATTCATGTACTTGCATAGGACATTTTCCGGAGTTGAGGAGTTTGACAGTGTCATCGTAATCAAAAGAGTCACATTCGCAGTTGGATTCACAACCGGATGTACATCCATATACAGTTAGAGTCTCATCTTCATCCGGACATTTGTAAACTTGAATGAGTCCAGGTTGGTGCAACTCTACAATTTTAATAATTATTGTGCTATGAAGATACCCGTTATCTGTGTTTTGATAAAATTTATACGGCAACGTATGCAACTAACCTGGACGTTTAACTTTGTCAGGAAATGCCTTTACAAACTCTCCCGACGTCTTTTGCAAGCTGAGCCTAATCAAATTCGTCATTTTCAACTTGACATCCGCCAAATATGACAAAACAAGGTAGCGGTAAGTTTGCATTGTTCGAATATCCACATCTTTAAAGCGATCAACTAATAAATTATGTAAATTCTCCGCCAACGTTATAGCCATCGTATCTGTCACAGTCTTTCTTATCGTGTCTAAATGATTTAGCGCAATGAGAAGAATATCTGAAGGAAATTGACAAGTTGTGTATTGATATTTTGTAGCAATCAGAGTTAGTTCGAAGAGCTGGAAAAAATAAAGATTTTTATTATAAATATGGCACTAAAATGTTTCATTTTCCTTATCAAGCTTACCTTCTCCATTGAGAAAGCATTCACAGTCATAATTGACGAGTGGACAATGCGATCCATTAAAATTCGCACGTCCGCCAATTTCAAATTGAGAATTTGAAGGGATCCTTTGAGCAAATTTTGAATCACAGTTGAGTGACATATTGCCACTGCAATGTCATTCCGAACCCTTTCCTGATGCTCTTCTTTCACTTTCTGCGATTTCATTCTGTGCACAATAATGTAAAATACTTCTCCAGCCAGATTTAGATACAAAAGAAGATTGGCATTCTTCATTTTTGACTTCCAATAAAAAAAACCTTTCCCCGTCACAGCTTTCTTCACACAGGAGCAACTTTCACCTTTACAATTTTCCAAACACCACCTACCTCTCTGACTGCTCTACTCTGACTGATCATTTTTTCCTGTTCCATTTTAACAAAATTATATGAAAAAAATTGGGTGAAAAAGGAAACCAACATTATTGGAAAGGCACGAACTGCATAATTTACTTTTGGTGAAACCACTCATCCGTCATATACCTGGTTATTTTTTTCTCACTGATACGGATATTACTACAAACAGCGCTACCAAATATGTTTTCATTAATTCTATAGCATGACAAGAGACAAACCATAGTTGGCGTTTCATATTGACGTGTTTTTTATCCCTAATATGGTCATATGCATTTATATACACATATATGAATATTTTACACGGGAAAGTCTTTCCTTCCAGTCTCTCCAGCGACTCCAGCTCTAATCTGGAATGCATAGTGGTGTTGGTGCTGGAAAAGCTGTGAAAGAAAAGTGCACAGTATCAAATGTTTTGTTCTTTGGTTTCCAAGGAAATCCACTTTCTTTTTTTGTTTATTTCCCTATTTAATATAAAAGTGTTTTGGTGAAAGCACTTTTCATCGAGAGGGTTGGATTTGGATGTTGGGTGGATTTGTTAAAAAAATACCCTACCTTTTTTTGCTCTCGCTCAAGGACTGTGGAAAAAACACTTAACGATAGGGGATATGAGAAATGCCGGTTTTATTACTCGGCAGAGATGGGTAATTGAGTGATTTTCGCGTCAAAGTTACTAAATACAAATTACATGCCGTCGATTTTAAGTGCTCAATTACAAGTTACAAGTTACATTATGTCAGTGAAATTTCTTCTAATTACAATTACAAATTACATCCACAAAATTGATTTTTGGTTAATTACAAGTTACACATTACGTAACTGAAT
>JAHZNA010004108.1:0-19147 GCA_027743935.1 Sinodicranocentrus sp. ZH6
GTTCTTTCAATTCGTGTTTTGAGTATAAATCTTCTCATAACTCGGCCAAACCTGCGTTTTACAGAAAACGGATTTCAGATTCGTAATCTACGCCATAAAGTACACTAGAACTAATATTTCTTTTAACCTGGTTTAAACTTCACCAAAACGTGTTCCCTCGTAAGATATTTATTTCTGTGCTGTTATTCATCAACGTAAAATTTTCAATGAAGAGTTTTTCCCTTCAAGGTATTCAATCTTGCTCGGATTTTAAGAAAAGTATGAGGAAAAAAATCAATTAAGAATCTTTGTACGCGTCTCAACACAAATTGAGAAATAGTGTTAAAATATTTGTTATAAATCAAAATCATGTAGGTATAATGATATAGGTAGGCATATTATTCCTGTTGTGTACATCCACCTGGTTAAGAATGCATTGAGCATATTGCCTTGCGATTACTGACATTATGAGGTTCACGACATGGTTGACCTGGTGTGGCTTGTACAACAGCTGGAGATAAGTACCGATTAACGAGAATTGACCTAGCTATTTTGCAAAATGGAAAAAAATTTGTGGAGGGATGAAGAAAGAGAGAAAAAAGTTGAGCCACGATTTGCCTCGAGGAGAAAGAAAAGTGAGCGCTGTCAGACAACTCTAAATATCACATTTGTTTCCCACAAGAAGTCAAGTTGGACTTCAACCCGGATGGCAAGTCAAGAACTTTTTGGAATGGTGTGGTTGTTATAAAGTCGTGATTAAATTAGTCATGCAAAAAATGTGAAGAGGTCCTGTTTTTATGCACATTGCTGTGTTTGATCATCATCGCATCAGCTCATGAGTTGATTTGTGATGTTGCATCATCAACATCAAGAACATGAGCAAATGATGACTATAGAATGGGTTTAGGAGGAGTTGACTCTTAAATGTCTGTGTATACATGGCTCACTGAATCCCGGCAGGTTTCCAATTGAAAAATAATTATAACGAAATAACATCCCTATGCATCTTATATTTTATGGGATAAACCCATATGTGCAGCTTATCGGCAGGAGATAATGACCGAAATTCTAGTACTACATGGATAAAAAAATTCACGATTTCACACCAAAACGTGCTTATACAACTCCCCAGGACGGTGATTAGAGTCATAATAAAAGCTATCGCTTACCCCTTTATAATACTACCCTTACACATATGCATATGCACTCTTGCTCATTGCGGCGGAACGTCATTGTCTCCCTTGAGAATTGGATGTATTCCCATTTACCAAGTTAAATATCCAGCCAAAGAAGGTAAATGAGTGTAAGGCTTCGACATCACGTTGACAAATGACCTGTCCAAATTTAGATTATTTTATTGAGCAAAGGATAAAAAAGCAGTGGGGAAGAGGGTGAAAATCAGAGAGAAAAAATATTTTGTTCAAGCTTACAAGAGTATAACATTTGCATTTAAAGGTCAGAAAACAGCATCCATAAACAATATTATGCATAATTTATTGAGCTTGTCAATATCTCAAAGGTGTTTATAAAAAGTAGCCAGCTAATGGAGTAAGAGACATAGCTGTTCAGGATTGAGAATAAAATATGCCTTTTATCCTGGGGGAGAGTGAGCATCACAAGACGGATATTGCATTAACTAGTTTAACTCTCATGTGTCTTCCATAATATACGATTTTTTTATTAAACAATTCTCCTTGTTTCTCATACATTGTGTCTCCCTCAGTCTTTGAGCCACCTTTTTCGTAAAATTTAATTTATACATTACTCACACGTGAAAAAACAGCTGTCCACTAGTGTCACTCTTTATTCATTGGAATGTATATGCAACCGTCTTTATTTTGCAAGGGATGGCCAGTAAATATAAAGATTTTTGGAATGGCAATCATTCTCTCTCTCTCTCTTCACCACCTTAACCAACCTGAGAGTGAACATTTGTCTTCGCCAAAGCTCATTTTCATCAAGAAAAAAGCCACTTAATTTACTGGCTGTGAGCTGGTCCCACAAATTTCAATATGTCAATTGCAATTATGCTAAAAAGTCCACAAAGTCATATATAACAACAGAATGGGTTGCAAGAGAAGAAGCAAATGTTTGAAGCTGTAAAATATACCTACGCATGTGCTTGTGCTATCACTTAATTTCAATTGACATTGCATTTGTGAGCAAACTAACTCCAATCAACGGCTGAAAAATTGTGTTGAGGAGGTTGTCATTTCCATAATTTTCTTAATGAAAAGGAAAAACAATTAAAATTCAGCTTAGCAAAGTAAGCATACACTTTTGCTTATCTCTTATATACCTACATAAAGAAGCAGAGCAAGTTGGGGCTACAAGAAGCTTCTTGAGTAGAAAAGAAGAAGCAACATTCATCCCTGTTTGATATTCCGCTTTGCTCATTTCTGCTCTCTGTGAGAAGGATACAGTGGCAATTGCTGGCAGCATAGCAGGCAAAAGTTGGCCAGGAGAGAAAAAACTCCTAGTAATATGTAGATGTAGTGTAGTATGATGCATGTATGCATTTTTAGCGAATTCAGCACGTTAAGAGAGAGAGAGAAGAAGATAAATAAAAATATGTTGTCAAGAAAGAACACCTCTTTGCACGCAAGTTGTTTTTTCCATTGACTTTGATCTGTGTCGAGAACCCGTCGACAAGAATAATATTCCGGGAGTGAAGAACAGGAGCTATTGCTGGTTGCAATAAAGGTCTGTTGTTTATAGCTTCTGAACCACCATAAAACTGGAATGTGCATAGTTATAATAGTTATATAATGTCATTAATGACAGTGGTTCATCACACTGGATTCGGCGTAACATAAGATGCTTAATAACAACAAGGGATTTCAGCAACATGCTAGCTACACATGTCTGAATACAATTTTACCTGATTCCGGGATCATCGTGCTTTTTGGAGGTAACAAGGTGGACAACAATCTATTATGGACAACATTCTGCACGGGATTCTTGGAGAAAAATGTATTTATAAAAACAAAGTGTATTTATTTTTTGCTTCAGCTTCTTCTTAAAATATTGTGACATGTGATGATTTTCTTTAAACAGTTTTATGATCAAAATGCAAATTTGCATTCTTTTCGATGAAAGCAAATGAAAAATAAGTCGCTGATTATCTGCATTCCATTTAGCTTCAGGGCCAGCAAACATATTGAATATGTTTGAAAGATTAGATTTTAATGAGGGGAATACCGGATTTACTTTAAAAACAAAAAAAAAACTCTCTAGGTATTTATTTAAGCCAAACATGATGAAACTCTTAAAACGCAAGCTAGGGCCGATGCATTGGTTTTTCAAAACTCTTTCACAAGGTGTGCAGTCAGTGGAATATTATTTTGCGAAAGAGGGAAAAAGTGTGCTATACACATGAAATTTTAAAATGCACACATACTCACTTCCTCCATCCCAATCTCAGTTTCCCTCACAAAGTGCAAGATTAGTTGAAGATGTCAAAAATGATTGATATTTCTAAATTATATAAAATGATTTTTGTGAAAATTCCCTTCCACTCTCCTTTTTATTTAGTTTGAAAAAAGGGATTTTCCTCGTTCCTCTCTGTAAAAATGATACAATAATGGAAGTCAGTATCAAAATTCTCTTCATAGGGCCACCACCACTTGAAAGATGAGCAGATTATCAAAACTCGTTGTGTCAATGTGCACCCCTCCAACTACCGAAAAGTGCACAATGTACGGTGAGCATTTACTGAATCCCATTTTTTGATTCATCTTCAAAGATGAGGCAAGACGTCTGCGCCAAATTCATTTGTAACCGTCTCAGTTGATCGTGCCCAGCACCACTTTGGGTCGCACAGAAGGGAGCCGTCCATCAAAAAAAGAGAGAGCTGTTGCTTTTGATGTTTCACCAAATAGACCGACAGACTTTATTCACATTGGTAGGCTTAGTAGCCAAGCCTTCTGATTCGCACCAAAAGGAAGGATTATTAGGCATTATTATAAACTTTTTCAAACTGACAATACCCCCAATATGAACAATGTATGTGAAAGAGGGGGAGAGAGACAGCAAAAAAATCTCTTCATGTGCATCCCGCATACGTCAATGGGGTGATACGTGGGGACTGTGCATTGCAAAGTTTACCGTGTAAATTTCTTGTTGAAAGGGTTGTATCTACCTGTGTAATGACCAGGTAAGTAGGTACACATGCCATTACTCACATAAGGAAAAAAAATATATCAAATGACATATACGAGCTTGTGCAAAAATGTCGACAGCAACCAGCTGAGTGTACACAGACCACATACCATCCATCCCTGCGTAGTTCAAAATTGATCATAGTCAATGAGCCACAAAGGCTAACACCACGCAGGGCATCCAACGAGTGAGGAAAGGAGTCCTTTGCTCTCCTCCAAAATGCGAATACCATGAGAGAACTCTCGTACGCGAGAAAAAGGAGCGGTGAAATAATGTTGTGATTATTATTGGAGCAAGGTTGATTAATAGGTATGGCTTCGCTGAGGTCACGCCCAAAACCAATCGGGCTGTCATTAGCTGCTTGAAATGCGTGAGGTATTAATCACAATCAACAACAGTAGAAATCCCTGATGATAGCTATAACCATTTATTCCTGTTAATCTTGTTCGAATTACTATTCCTTTCGTGAAACAATGTTTTTTTTATTCTCTCTCTTTTTGAGATTATGTCTTCGGGCAGTTTTGTCTCTTTACTGTGCTGGTTTTCCCTCTTAATGTGCGTGTTGTGTAAAAGGACAAAATCAGTCTGAAAATGGAAAAAAGGAGGAGTGTTCCTTTCTTTATTTGCAAGATTTTTTCGATTCAAACAAATTTCGCCATTATTATCTTTGTGGCGTGCCGTGTGGTGTGGTCAAAAGGTCTGTCCGCAATGACAGAGATAATGAGAGAGTTCACAGAGAGTGTGGGGGCAGTACCTTGGAAATACTTTTCGGTATTTATTTTCCATCGTGCGGTTTTTATATCAAGGGCTCCTCTTGTTTTTTTAAGTGGAGACTTCACCACCAACAAAATTATTACGTAATGTATAATGCGTAATCCAAGGAATATCTCTTGCACTGGTAGTGCTGACTCCGTATGAGTTCACCACTGCTGAGAACTTTATTGAGTTGAAAGGCTTCAAATTGCTTTTTTCATTGTGTACTAAATTTTCAGATTGTTTTTTTTTCAAAGCATTTTCTGTAATAATTGCAAGAAAATTATGTTCCCATTTTGTGCATGTCTTCAACCTGGATTACATAAGAGAGGCGTAGTTTCTCTCCACATGCCAGTGGTTTATTGGTGTGGGTCAATGTTAACCAATATTTGGGAAACTACAAAAGGGAACTAACAATAAGAAAGCTGAAGGCAAGCTCTAAATTTTGGAGGTTCATTAGTTGCATATTTCCATGAATCATATCGTCTTATAAAACGAAAGGGAGAAGTTATCTGCATGAAATTTTCCATTTCAGGATGTAATTCATGGGAGGGGGTGCATGTACACAAGAAAATTGAATTTGATATGCTTTCGTCATAAGTTTGCCATTTACTGTTATTAATCTCACAACGCGAGTAGGCATATCCTTCGCTGATTACGGAAACGATTTTGTACAAAGGCAAGGATTATTATGAGAAGCTTTCAGTTTTCACCATTTTTCTGCACTAAATTTTCCGTGACAGATCAGATGGAAAGGCGTGGCAAAGACATCAACAAGGAGTACTGCCTCTTTTTCACGAAATTTAATCATTCGTCTCTCTCAATGTAGAGTTTCTCTTGATACGATTTCAATGGAAAAAGAGTAGAGTACATTGTACCCTTACGCCTTGTCTTTCCTCCTCGTTGTACTTTGTAAAATATCCAATAAAGTGCTGACAGCTGACATTAACTGACCATTTCATATTTCACGAAAGATCAGAAGATTTTTTTTTCTAGAAAAAAATATATACCAACTACTCACATCCTTTTCAAAGGTTTAGATGACCAGACAGAAGAAAAAACTGTCGACGAGACACTCATTTGCACTCGTTAAGTCAATGCTTGCCATTAAAAATTTTAAATGGAGAAATGCTCCCAGTCTCACAAATAATCATGAACAACACTCCCAATCCTTTCGAAGTTGTTGTAAGATTTTTTCAACTAGTAGAATGACATGTGATAAAAGTTTTTTCTGCGTTTTTATCCTTCGCTTGGAGCAATTTTCAGCTAAAGTGTGCTTGCGGTTTCTTCTCATGTTCCAATTTGTTCATTCTGGAATGACCTTCTTTACAATGCGGCTCTACATCCCATCAATTCCTTTGGAAAAAAGAAGATTTCCAACCATTTTCTTCCGCAGTCTATATGAACAAACTATTCATGATCGTACATGGAAAAATCAATCTTACCAGTATACTTGCACGATTCCGCCATAACATTGTTTTTTTCCCTGCTATCGTCATTCAGCATTGATGTAACGACTGAAAGCTACCGGAAATCTTGGTATGAGGAAATGGAAGCTCATATTCTTTTCCAGTCGGGAAGATGATCACGCTCAAGATTTAACAAAAAGGAAGGTAAAGTAAGGAAACAATAAAGACCATTAAAAATTAATGAGTACGTTCTCGAATTCCGCATCACATGTAGGCATGGCGTGGGAACAAAATCCCTGATGAGAGCTTACCTCTCATTTCGCAGGTACACAATTTCTTTCTACTTTTATGATGCGCCATCGACTCATCAAACTCGTGTGTACCTATCTTCACGCTGTATCTTTGCAGCTCTGGTGATTTAACACAGATTCATTCCACTTTCATGATTTTTCTCAAGCTTTCTCCTAATGAAGTCCTTTTATTGCTGTTTCTCCTCGACGTCGTCTTGGTAGGCCGACTCCCACAGATTTTATTTGAGTTTAACAATTATTATGTGTCGTAACATGTATATAAGAATACACACAGGGGTTGTATATTTTTTAAAAGAGTTTAGATGGTGGAGCGTGTGATATACATAAATATTGCACATAAGGAAATCACTCCTCATCCCATGTTTATTGATGATCGTCATCAAACTGGTCATATAGTTATTATCATTATTTACAGCAATAAAAATGGCATTTTCGCACTGATCCCGTATCGTTGCACATTTTTCACCTCATCTCACCTGAATTTGTGATATTCGTCGCCATTAAATCAAGTCAGGGATTCTTGCAGACAAAAAACAGTTTTGGATGGTTGAAGTGGACTCTCATATATTAGTGCAAAAAACAGCTTTTTTGTCCCTAGTCCCATGAGTTTATAGTGGGATTCCGTGATCTTAACAAAAAGGCATGATAATATTGCCTTGATATTTTTTGTTTTTGTTTTGAACCTCATCTTCTAAGGTTTTTAGAGGATCATGGGGTTAGGATAAATAATAGGTCGCTGCATATCATCACCATCATCTTGTCGATCTTTAGAATTGTCTAGTACAATTTGAAAACTCCTTTAAATCGTGCCTCTTCATAGTGATATCCGTGCCAAGCGCATTACTCTTAGGATGCTTTCACATCACAATATTTTTATCCTCCACTCAACCATTTTTCTTCTTTTTTTCTTTGCAAACGTATAAAGCTCATCTTACAGTATATGCAGTGGGTCAAAACGCTTATCAATAGATGACAAGGAATTTTTATGGTTTTACAACTTAAGGATACCCCAGCATTGGTTTTTTACAACTACGTCGTCCAAGATTCCCACATGGCTGCCTAATTGGCGTCTTTGCATTTTAATCAATTGCATTGAACGTTGGACAACTAGAAATAAAATTTTCTCTCAATTACATATCTCCCTGCTAATCAAACTAGTATAATTTTCTCGATACCATTAGTCACTCAAGTTTTTATCTTTATTTACTTTTGCAGCGTCACTTTTCCAATTAAATTATCATGTCGTATAGTTTATCCCGAGAGATAACCCCAAGTAAACAATTTTATTAATGGCAGCATGCTCTCTAATCATAGATTCATCTTACAGGGAGAAATAAGTTTTTTTACACTGTTATCATCTCACCCCCTCATATTGCCATGTAGCTTTGAGTGTTATCAATGTTATGTCCAACGGAATGCGGCATGCGTATGTCAAACAAGAAGTTTACAAAAATTGGATAAAACATTGTATCATATTTATATATGTATTTATGTATATAAAAACTCGTCATCTGGATTTCATCCATTCAAAAATAGAACCTGCTCTGAGGATTAAATGAGGCGAGGTAAAGGAAGGAACGAAAAGAGAGAGGAGCAAAAATAGAGAGAAGAGGTCTTTGGCCATGGACTCTGTGGTGATGATGTTGTTAATGATGACGATGATTAGAAAGGGATAATTTATAGCACGCTATTAGCCATATACGTTGTCTGTATAAATGAAACATAGAATGTGCATGTGAGAAATACATTGTGATAAAGGATGGAATTCACGGCGATATATTTTCTAGAGTAATAATTCCTTGTTGCTCTCTGACAGAGAGTCGTGTCGTGATGCGTGAGGTTAACTTATTATTGAATGTCTCTCTTGTTTCATATACACCCCATGACTGTGTGTGAGCAAACTTGTAGAGAGGAGAAGAAGAAAAAAACCCATCTTTTTATACAAGAGCCCTTTAAGCTTTAGCCACATTTTTTATTTCTTTTTCTTCACTTTTGCGAATCGTAACCACTTTTCTTCCCTTTCTTTCAATTTTGTCAAGATCCATAATATGTTCTTGTTGTCCTCATCTTTCTTGTTATTACTGATGACTAGACTGGTGAGAGACGTGAACTCTGCTCTCAACAGAAGATCATGATGATTTTCAACTTGTTTAAATTATGATGGCTGAAAAAATGAAGAACACTTTGTGAATCCGTAATGAACTTTGCTATTCTTGTCGAACTCCATTTTTTCTTAAGCAGGAAGAAGAATTTGTCATTTTGAGTGAAAAGGTGTACATAGTACATATATATGACATCATAATTTGAAATCATTTTTTCCCTTGGCAAGTGGTAAAGTATCAAATGACATTTGCGCGGTTTACACGGAGCCACTCGCTTTCCTCCTTATATATTTTATATTTTCTGGCAAAGAGTGAGTGGGAGATTTATGAAGTGTACAGTTTCAAAGGCTAAGCCGGTTTATTGTGTTTATTTTGTAAATTATTGTCCTCCCCTACCGACGCCATTATGCATTTTAAAGGCAAAGCACTCATTTAATTTGTGTAGCATTGGGAAACGTATTCCTTCTTCTTCTTCTAATCAACAAACACATTTCCATTTAAATATACGTAAAAGTTAAGATTAGAACGGGTTGGATGACAAGAAGAAAAATAATTTATAATATGATCAATGAAATGACATGAGTGGCCAAGCCTAATTTTAATTGATACACAGGATAATGTGTAATCTGTCGCAAGCCACTGCTGAGCAAAAAGAACCCAATCCTCTGGGTCAGTGATACGTGAAGAGAAAGAGAAATAATAACATCTGTAGTAATCACATTCCCTTCGGCAGTCTCAAGAAGTGCTAATGAGGACATGGTGTCTTGAAAGTGAAAAATATGCTTCTATTTAATTGCGATTAAGAAAAATGATAAAATGTAAACAGACATTGTCACAATTTAGTAGTGGAGTACGTGCTGCGCGTGAGAGGTATTGATATTCAAAAATGGAGTGTCATAGTGTGGTCACTTATCAAACGAATAAAATAGAGGCACGGCTCACATTAAAAATAGAATGATTTATAAAAATCCCTTTATCCTGTCGTAAAAACAAAATGAGTTGTGTCGATAAGAAAAAGCTATAGGGTTGAGATTAGATTGGAATGAGTACAATTAATGCTCTTTTTGTGCAAATCTTCAAATAATGCATCGCATGTGTAAAAAAAAGTTAACACTTACTTGTATACATCCCCACTGGAAACTGTGGTAATCCTGTTATTGGTAGTAGTAACGAGTTGGAATGTTTAGATCATCAAATGAAAAGCGTGTCGACCACAACATTCATTAGAAACGGTGCAGCATATAATTGCATCCTGTAAATTAGCTGCAATTTTTAGTACCTTGGACGAACTCGCCGTCTTAATGAAACAATCTTGTTGTTTGTAATAATAATAAGTGCGTGTGTGTGTGGTGGTGTGGTACAAGCTCAATTTTACAAGTGATTGGAAAATATGGTAATAAATCAATACTGCTCCTTCCCTCTCCCATGATTAACAGATTTGTTTTAGTTTTTTTCAAACTGGAGAGTACCCTAGAAAAACAACTTTTTTTTCTCTGTGTGTGTATCTTCGTCAAAAAGGTAATTGAATTATGGTCACACAGCTGAAGCTCCCTTGCTGGTAGATATAGCTGTGAGATAAAAGTAGTTGAAATGAAAGGGCCGAGGAGGAAAGGCAAGGATAGGTTAGTCACTTACTCACTCACTTCAACATGATAAAAGACAAGAAGATGCGTTTTGATTGCACAATTAGAGGTTGGCAATGGGCTAACTGGTTTGCTTGGCAATAATCAATCCGCAAGCCTAACTTTTTACTACTGTTATCCTTTTACAACATATTTTTATATATCCCTTTAGCATTATAAATGCTCTCTTTATCTCTTGTAATGATGATTCGTCATCCTTATCATCATCTCATAGTCAGTATTACTATAAAGGGCAGTGCTATTATATGCAAATGAAGTAGTGGAAAGACACACTCAAACACACAACCATTTTGTCGGCAGTTTTCCTTTCAGTTGCATTCCATCAGCTAAAAGTCACCCATTATGTTTTTACGATGTCAATCATGACTCCAAGCGGACAAATAGGTTGTCACTAAAACAAAAACGAATAAAATAAAAATCATTGAGAAATCCTATTATAATCCCTTCATGTGCAAGTGTGTACACAATCAGAAAAAATGGACAGAAGGGAGTGAGTGACAAAAAATTCACGAGGTTAAATTGGTCACTCTTAAAAATGCAAGCTTTTGTATTTATCATCTATTTGTTAACCCACCTTCAAAACTTTTTTCTCTCCTTTTAGTTGGCTAGGACAAGTATAATAAGTAATAATAGGGTTTTATATGGAGTCACTGCTGATAAAATAAAAAGTAGTAAACTCATTATACTATGAAGCAGCGTGATCAGTGAATGATTGACGAAAGAAAGAAAAATATATGTAATACGGTCGTGGTGGTGACAAAGCTTTGGGTGCTTTGTGTGTGCATTAGCGAATTTTACAAAGTTAGTGCCATTGTCGTCCCAAATGGTCGTCGTGATGATGTTACTTAGGCACTTTCAAATTAAATATTATGTATCCATTGTAATGACCAATTCGTGTGTGTGGGGCAAAGCTAGAAACTGTGATTTGATAGATCTAGACTGGTCATCTTCATATTTGATGATATCTCAGCTAACAATCCATTATTCATTAATTGTCAACAGACACGCCAAACTATTTGTCAAAACTATAACGGCGCTTGGTTATATGTGTCTGCAGTGCAGTCTAGCTGTAAATACAGTAGATGTTTAGAGAAAAATCCTTGTTTCACAGCTGGCGATAGAGAAGTCTATGGGAGAGTCTCGTATCCAGTTTCTTTCATTCAAATGTGCATGCACGATTGCACATGCAGAGAGGAGGACAAGAAAGTCTTGAAAGTCATTTCACTTGAAACTGTCGTGTAGCTCAGGGATGTATTAGTCACTCAGAGAAGAATTTTAATGTTGTCGTTCCAAACTTGCAAGATATTTCTCGACCGTTTTCTGTACGTGTGTGTATGCATATGTGCCAGATAGTAGAAATCCTTACATGCTTTGCCAGCATTTGACCGTTTTGGATTTTTTAAAGAGTTTTAGGGCTTTCAACGGGCTAGACTTTCTTTTCAAGTTGAGTTTTTGGAATCCAGAAATGATCACGGAGAGCAAGCGACTGACGATATATGTAGATTAATGTGAGGTGTAGCTAAACTAGGTTATATTGTAATGGCAGAGGAGGAGGAATTTAATTGAGAAATCAAAACAAGGCATCGTTTAGATTGTACACCCTCCAACCTCATATCGGCCTTCCACTCCCATTCAGACTTAATTTGATTGACTAAACAATGAAGATGTACTTAAGCCAATTTGCTTATCACAATTGACATTACTCATGGGTTTAAAATGCATATTTTCGTCTTGATACACATAAATCCCCTCAGACGACTCAAAGACGACTCGTTAAAATGTAAATATATACAATATTATTCTCTTTACAGAATGAAAAGTTGTTTCCTCTTGGTACCTCAACAACAAGCTATAGTGTCACCCTCGCTTAAAACTACACACTTGTCTACATTCTCTAAGAAAACTGACCACTATAGTGACTTCTTGTATAAAGGCTTGACATTAACTGCGAATGAAGTAAAGGGATTTTATGGGGATTGGTTGTTAGGTAGCACTTTGCAGCTGGCATTATTCGCATTCTAAGGATCTGCACGATTTTACCATTATTCTGGAAACTAAAATTGGTAAAGTTGCATAGCCGACCAGGCCGGTTCAGTGAAATATATATGTATAAAAAACAGGATTTTGTAAATCAAGAGTAAGCTCTATTTTGCTCTTGTATTTCACTCTAAAACTCTTAAAGATTCTTGCAGCTTTCTCTTCATCTCTCCAAAGTATGTGGAATTATGCATAAAAATGCCGTTTGAGTGCAGTGTTATGTATAACTTGGAGGGTTACAAGTCTTTACAACATCCATACAATATGGGTCTGTCTTGTCTCCAATGACCTTCATTGTTTGGTTGCTAGTAGCTTTCAAAACATTGAAATGAGTGTGTTCTCTTTGGTAAAATGATACTTGCTATGTGATTCATCAGTAGTAGAACTGTTAGATGTAGGGAAACAATGAGAGAGCATCTCTTTTTTTTAAAAAAAAAACCTTAACAATGTAAACATTATTCTTACTTAAAGGCTTTATCACCTCACACACACATTATTCCCACTTTTTATAACCCACAATTACGTATGTATTAGATGGGCGAATGAATAACCTGCTTTTCCACCATTTTGGAATTTCGCAAATCAAAATATTTTCGCGAAACCAGTTAGGCTGGTGAAATATCGATTACTTGTTTGCTGCACTAATCTTCTCAACTAGGCCTTTTGAGAAAGCACCACCGTACAAAGAGATAATATTAGTATGTAAATATATTCACCAAAATATATAATATTCAGTGTTTGCCATCTTTTCGCAGTTCCCTCTAATTAGCATAGATGATGATAAGATTAGTCCTAATAATTGTTATTTATTTCAAACTTTTAAGAAGAGTAGTAATAAAAAATATTTCAAGCTTCTGTCCATTAGCAAGTAAACGTTTGATGTTTGTAATGCAAACTTTTTGCCGTTTGAAAGTGAGCTAAAGGGACTGAGATGAGAACCTTTTTAAAAGTAGTAAAACCTTAATGGTCACTGAATTCTTCAAATTTACTACCTATCTCCACTTCCTAAGCTGGAGAATGAATGAATGAATGAATCATATAAAACTGATCACGCAAACTCCATTTTTTATTTCTCCACTTTACCACCTTTACTACCTAAAAGTTGTTATTAAACTTTATAATACGACTACATTTTCTTGCGTATTCTTTTTAAGTTGGAAAATATTCACGTATACAAGATTTTTCTTTTCTTCAAAAAAATCCTCAGGAAAAAGGCATTATGGAAATTATGAACAGCTGTGGGGCAATGAGCAATTCATTACTGTCGAAGTAGGGTAGATTCCTAATGTATTATCTACTTTATATGGGAAACCTCTCCCTTGCAAATCTCAACAATAAAATTGACACATGTGCTACCCCCCACGCAGATCAACAATCTTATTCAAATATGCTTTTGCTCATTCAGGGCTCGTGGACAGCAAGCTCCTCTCCCTCTCCTCTCCCTTGGAGACTGGAAAAATACTGACCAAGTATGGACTCTACAACGACCGCTTGATTAAACGCATTTTACATGTTTCCTATCAGAACGTTTTAAAGATTTGATTTTGAATTGTGAAAGCAAGACAAAAACTTCTAGTTATTAAACACATACATTGCGCAAAGGGGTCCGCAATGGAAAAACGTTTACAATATTCTTTTTGATTTTTTATGTAACTTTACTTTTGATCAGTCGACTTTTCATCTCTTTGCAATACAATGTTAACAGCTAATGGCTGGGAATGGTGATGATGGTGATCAAATCTGACGTTGCATAAAATCTAATCTTCTTTGTGACTCATGATGAGCTACAAATCTTTAGATATTATTATGCAAGATAAATTCACAAATTATAATAAGACATTATGCACTATTTACATGATAAGATAAACATTCCGTAAAATCAGTGTCATTAAACATTTTTTATGTGATTACAACCGCGAATCCATATTTACACTTTGTGAATGTTAGAGGCAAGCTTGAAAAATGCATGATCATTGATCATTCTGAACGTGGTTACTTAAAAACTCCACACAAAAGGTTGTATATCCGCGTCAACATCATAAAAGATGCAAACATCTAATCCTTTAAGAATAGAAATCTTAAAGGGGGATTTGGACAAACGAAATTTTTCAACTTTCCGTACAACACATGGAGTTTCAACGACAAGAGCTGTATATCATCACAGTCGTCAAACTGTGTGGTGCAATACTGCAAATATTTTGTCGGAATTCGTTTCAGCCTCTTTTTCAAGACGGATAAGGCTCGGAAGAACCTTCATAAATAATAGGGAAGGATACATAAGCATGAAATTATTAGAACCGAAAGGAACACACAAAGTCTTGGAGATGCAATGGCAGACAAACATTTGTACAGTATTGTAATGAGTTTTGATTCTTACAAGAGGCTGTGCTCATATTTATAAATGTGATATAAAGTGTGCGAAGGAAAACGCATACACGAATATACATGCCTTCATGTTTCATAAAAGGGATTCTTGGAATGGTTGCAAGTTTGGTTGTAAGTTAGAGTTAGAGTGTTTCTTGATGAAGAAAAGTTGAGAATCCTGTTACAGTCATGAAACATGACGTAAGTGGGCTTCAGAGTCGTTAAATGTGTGGTTTTGGATTAATAGTTGATATCCGGCTGATGCTTGGTCACTGCAGGGGTTCCAAATCCATCCTAGAGCGATACAGCTTTTGCTCTTGCTGCTTTCATCATGAGTCGAGCCGAGAATCACGACTACTGCGGCTACTAAAAAGATATGACAAAATCAAAAATAATATTATAGCTTGTTAGACAAGATAATTATGCTATTTTTCAAGAGCATGCCTTCCATCAGATACACCGCTTGGCGGCATTATCATTATTAATCGCAACACACCGGATCTGTCAAAGTAGTCAACTAGCGCGGGAAAAAAATCAATTCCATGAAAAATGAAAGCTGATAGCAAATGTTGGAAAAAGTGAAACATGATATTGATGCCTGCTTAATTCGATTGGAAAACTTCCAGAAATTAAAACCCTCCTCCTTTTCTCTTTCATATTTGATTAAAACTCGCCGATAAAATGTGTGGTGACTAGTGACAAGATAATTATTGTTTCTTTTCTTGGTATTATTTACTAAGCATATGGCTCATTAAAACATTTATAATTCGCAATGAGATCACTGAAACATACGTTTTATTTATGAATCTCATTTCCCAAGGATTACACACACCTTTTAAATGTTATGTACTCCTCCTTTCATGAAAAAATTCCATGAGCTTTTAGCTGTTGTTGGGAAAATATGCGATGAAAAAAAATATTGTGTGCACACCTGACTTTTTAACTATAAATCTATTAGTTGAGCGTAAAAAATAATTTTAAAAATCTCGCCTATATCGTATTACCTTTTATGGGACGACTTTGCCCTTTCTCGAACTCAGCTTCTGCGATCTTGACGATGTAATATACCAAAAGAAGCTTAAACTCTTGTGTTTGTTGGTTTTCTCTAAACTAATACACGTATGGCAGCTCACACGTGGGCAGTTTTCTCAAATGCGGTGCAATCTTTGTCCAAACAAATATGTGACAATGATTGATGTATCGATAACTTATAGCTTACAGCATATTGAGTTGCCAACTGTCCAACTTTTTGCTAAGCTCACGTTTCCATGAAAAAAGTTGTGTTTTGTGACCATCACCGCCCCTCCATTTTCCTTTGCTAAAGATCCGTTTTTTTCTTTCAAAAACATAAAAGCTGTGATTTGTACATTGCAAACAAAACAGATGCCAGTGCACATGTGAGAATTATACTTGCGTAGTTTTATATATATCTTATGGTGATCAAAGTTTGAAATTTTTTCTCACCCGGTCACTCTCTTATTAGAGTCATTGTATCTTTCAATATTTTTTTTCAGTGGAAAATGACATGCTGTGATAATTTTCATGGAGATGATATTCCCTTTTTTAAAACCCAAATAACATACTACCTACAATATTTAACTTTTCTTTCTGTTTCATTTTTTGCACAAGACAAGTTTAGTTTTACAAAATTAACCCTAACGCTCGACGAAAAGACCTTGATAATTATTGCTATTGATGAATTTGTAAAAAATTACAGCTGCGCAACCTTTCCCAATGACTGAGTATTTGCTTTCCCAGACAGCTAGCATGCGATGAGTCTCAGCTCGTACTTTTCCACATGTTTAATGAATTTGTGCCAGGCTGTAATTACATCTTTGGGTTAGGTGTGTTCGGCGGAAAAAAGGGTTTCTTCTATTTTAATATGCAAAATCATGCAAACTACAAGAAATTTGGCGAATTGCCATCAATAGCATGTACTCAGCGAAAAGTGATCGCTCCCTCCCACTATTTTCAAATACTCTCTTACTGACAACAATTCAGTCAATCCACAGAACTTATCTTGGTCTGAATGAGAGAGTCTTCACTTTTCCTCTGTTGGCACGCAAACTTTATATGCAAAAATCTTGAGACAGGGAGGAACCGTCGCCATCTGTAAATGATATTTAGCATTAATTTTTGAAAATCTTGCAAAGTTTACAATCATCCTTTCTCTAAATTCTCTATCCAGCAGAGTTTTTAAGCCAGAAACGGTGAAATTGGGTTTGCAGAGAAAGATGGAACTCGTTCGAATACATATAACATATGGGAATGGTTTCATACGAAATATTCAGCAAGACCCATTCTCACTTATTGCTAAGCTGTATTTTGTCCTGATAATTATTTCTTTTTCAGAGTAACCCCAGTAATTTTCAAACTTTTTAAAATGTTTTGGGTTGGGAAGGACTCATTACGTTTTCTTGGATGTGGGCAGAATTTTAAAAGTAGTAATCACATCTTTTTTTCTCTCGAGTCCACACGCAAAGGTTAATATAATTTTTATTACTTTCTAACTGGCACATAAAAATACATTGGATTTGAGAGAGACACAGAAAATCAAGTAAAAACACGATGACGCCGATTCTCCCTTTCTGAAATTTATGTTTCGTCGAAGGTTGTGCAGACGAGAGTTGAAAGTAAAGTGCCTACAATGAAATTACACTTGTGTTGAAGTGTAAATGATATTATTCGTCAATATTTTCTCCCGTGAAATTGATTGGCTTTTGTAAAAGTAGATGATATTTATACAATTATTTTTTTGTATTTGCCAATGACATAAATATTATGTGACGTGAGGCAATGCCGAAATCTTAAATGAAGTAATGAAAAATTGAGACTTTACCGGTTTAGTATATGTTTGCTTAACGAGCTGATTTTTTTTACGTTTATTAGTAAATTACATCTCTCTGTTCATTCTTTTAACGACCTGCCATCTACTCATTTTCCACAATTTAGCTGAGGATTTAATGGGATTTTAAAAGATAAACTAGAGGTACTCAAATTTTGAATGTGTACAAATAGGCATAAACGCAGTCGATTATCATCAACTCACCTTTCGCTATCCACTTTGAATTTTTACACAGCTGCTAATTCTGTTGAAAGGTGCGTTTAACACTTAAATAACGTTAAGTCGTCTAAACACCAATAATAAAAACTTGACACTTGACTCTAATTACGAAGTGGACGACGGCATGTGGATTTTGTTTTTCTTTCTGCTTTGTTTTGACAAACAATCTCTTCCTTTTAAAAAAAATGTGATAACAACCTTCATACAATAATATAATAAAAACCTGTACACACTGTACGGATGGATTTTAATCGCGGACTGATTTATTAGCAATTGATGTGATAAAATTTATTTGTATAAAACTTGATTCTATTATTACAGTTTCTCATTCATAAAGACAAATTGGCAAGGTATTGCGAAAAAAATCTAGAACCATGAACAGTTGTAAACAAAATCATTACAATCACCAACCATTATTTTATCCCTACCAAAAAAAGCTACTGTTTCAATATATTGTTGCATATAATGAGCCATGAATGACATTCAGTGGTCGTCAAACATGCTGGAGCCATCGAAACTATAATTTTATGGTAGCAAAAAAAGGTTTCCCCTTTCGCATCATATCACTCACGACACGACATCGAATCCGTATTCTTTCTCAACGTCAATAATTTTTATGAGAAGAAACTTGTCCGATATAATTTTTTATCGAAGAAAAATTTTGATGTTTGAACCTTGTAAAGTGTAGTAGTTGGGTAGCCGAAAGGCTTTTCATTTCAAGGAGAGAGAATCCTCCACCTTTTCGAGGGTTTTATTCTTCACATATCGAACGAGAGAGAAAAGGGTAATCATAAATTACAAGGGAAAAAATGGGACATCAAGAAGACATGCCAAGTTTTAGTCCTCCATCAAGACGTCAATAAACGCACAAGGGTGCCTGTTGTAAAATTTGTAATGGTCAGGATGAAACCAGCGTTATTACCTATAGAAAGAAATGATTATTCTCGATATTAAAAAAATGGCGTAGTCACAGTAGCCAACAAGATATTTTTTCTAGTATGTATTTACACATTTTCGAATTTCAAAGTTTACTCTTGTCTTCTCTGACAGAATGTCATACACCTTGAAATCTTCCCTTGCTGAAATAAATTTTGCTTGAGATTTTTGATTCATTAGTTACCCCAATCTATTTGTAACATTGTGAGAGTACACACATTCAGAGCTTTTGGACCTATCCGGATGAAGGGGGACCTAAAAGATATTTGGCTGAAAATTTGTACTCGAGGGTACTTCGATATGAGAAAAAAGAATCCGATAAAAAGTTTTCCCCTTTCCACCCCCAAGTACCCAAAAATCGCCCTGGCAGGAGAAAAAAATTGAAATT
>JAHZNA010004109.1:0-10392 GCA_027743935.1 Sinodicranocentrus sp. ZH6
TTTCATCTGAAAACTACCAAATCCCAGCTAACAAGACAAGAAGACAAGTAGCAAGTAAAGTAGCAACTGATACATCAAAAATCATCAACCTCATTGGCAAGGAGAAAAAATGCAAAAAGATTTTTTTACGCATGCTGTGAAAAAGAAAGAAAAAACTTGTCTGCTGCCACTCTTCCTATCTGTCATAATTATGAATTAAGATAATTTTCCGCCCTGCCCCTCAAAAAACACATTTGAAAAAACATTCCTCTCTCTCTCTCTCTCTCTCGCTCCCTGTCTAACTGCTCAACTGTCATTTATCCTTTTCAAAAAAAATGTTAGGAAAAAAAAGTTATTCACTACATTCACGAATCCCAGTAGTAGCAAATACCTCACACAATGGCACCAACTTTGCTAATGATTTTGACACGAAGAATATAAACTGCAATTTGTCAGATTCGCCCTTGTATACAAGGGCATTTCTCAATTGAACCATTTGCACAATGAGATGGATCATGGGAATGGATAATTTACGCGTAGTCTAGTGGCAAATGAGAAGCAGAGAGGACAAAGATAATTGAATCTCTCGTTGACTTTTCACTTTTGGAAAATTTTCCTCCACATCTGAAAATGGGATGGGAGGATCGCAATAAAAAGTAGTAGTAATGAGGATGAGTGGAAAGCCGTAAAATGAGAACATTGACATTGCCATTGCCCTTGTATGTTTGGGATGGTGTGATTTCGTGTACTTTATTCCGGCTCCGTTTCCTTGTTGTTGAGCTGTCGTTACGTATCATTGTCTGCCACCACTGCTGCCATTTCACCCTTCACACACAGCTATACAGCATCCTATGAGTACCGCACGTTGAGATAAGGACTTAATATGCATGCATTTGTGTCATGCTTTAAATTCATTGAGGTCGTCGTCACCACCACCCTGTAAGGAAGAGACTAGACAAGCCAAGGAGATTATTACTATGCACAATAAAATATATAGGATGTAGTGAAGACGAAGGGTAGAAAGTAGGAAAGGACAAGTTTAGAAGAAACGACATGACATCAGAAATGGGCCCATTTTCATCGGAATTGATGAGTTGGAAACGAGAGAGAAAGAGATGAGCTGAGAGAGTTTCCAACTTTTTCCCCATTCCGTTTTTGCCTACCCGGCAGAATACAAAAAATAGATGTGATAGCTGGAAAATACATATATATATATATATTTATACCCACCCGCACTCGCACTCACACACACAGCAAGAGACAGAATCACAACAAAATACAAATCTACATAAGCACAATGGAGGGAACAGGGAGGAGGTTGACATTTGACATGATTTGCATGAAAACCCTGTGAAAATTTTCCCTCCACTCTTTCTGCTCAACTTGGCTTGGTTGCGTCGTCTATGATAATGATGAGAAGATGATGACAATGTTTCGACGAAAAAGGGGAAATGATATTTTCTCCGAAACCAGTCACTCGTACACACTGCGTAATATTGCTCGCTTGCTCTCTCTCTCTTTTCTATTATGATGCAAAAGGCGGAAATGGGAGGGTGAAATGAGAGAGCAAAACTGTGGTAAATGATGCGACCCCCTGACGAGCATCTTGGCGCCCATCCCGCCGCGTCTTCAGTCCTCCCTAGTATCTTCATCTTTCCTTCAAAATGGAACTCTTTGGAATGTCTGGAAAGGAGAAACTGGAAAGGAAGAAGAAAAAATAAACTTTCTCTTTGGATGGAAATCTAGTAAAAAGCTTGAATGTGTTTTCCATCTCCAAAAGTGTGTGTATAGCTTTCACTCGAAAAAGTTTCACTTTGACTACACCATCATGACGATCACTACCAATGGAGTTTTTTGTGGTGACTATTCTGCGGAGGATCAAGTTCCATTCCAAGTATTTTTTTTGAGAAGACCTAGCATTACATTGTGTAATGTAATATGTGATGAGCCTTCTTGCTTGGCCCATTTGAGATGATATTATGACTATGACGAGACCAAAACTCACTTTTTCCCTAGTCAGGATGCTAGATGGACACGCAAAAGAGGGAAATGAGATTATTATGTTTTTTTCAGTGCCGCTTCCACTCCGCCGTCGGGGAGTCTTGCTGGCGTTTCTTGTTGACTTGAGTACATTTTATACTGCACCAAGTTTGCCGTTTTTCCAATGGATATTTGATATGATGAAGATGGCAGAGAGAGAAAGAGAGTTTTATGAAATTTCCTAGCTTTTTTCTTCAAAGGATGGAGAAAAGGAAGAGTTTCTTCAGAAAGATTTTTTTCTTGGCAGTAGTTACTTTCTCCCGGGTATTTACGTAATGCTCATATTTGTATAAAAAATATTGGACCGATCCTATCATCCTGACGATAGGGATGACTATGATGATTGTGATGCTTTTCATGCATGTCTCCTTCTGAAGGAAAAGTCGAGTTACGAAGAGAAAAAAAAAGTTTTTTTTTAAAGAAAAAAACTCTATTGAGGTATATAGCCCAGCTATTTGGCATTCAGTCTGCTTGTTCGTAAAGTGCATGTTGGGTGATGTTATATAAAGCATGTTTCCTTCCTTTCTTTTTTCTCGTCTTGTAAAAAGATACATAATGCAACTTCTGGAATGTATTTCTTCGGCAGGAGTGCTACTGGAGATGATCATGATATTGGCTGGATGCTATTTTCCCCTTACTTGCGAGAATGCATCAGAAGCTATGTGTGTCTCTGGAGAAACTTGAATTTCAATTTGGCTTCTGCCTTCTCCCGTTTCCTTTCCATTTTTCCTTTTCCTCGCTCCTCCTGCATAAGAAATAAGTGAAAGGAATGAGAATGAGGGAGAAAAAGAGGTCATAAAAAGATAGAAATTCAAGGATAAAATAGACAGGAAAAAATATATTTAAAAGCTGGGTTTGGGAAATGGATTGGATATTAATAGGTGGAATGTGTTGTATGGATAGAAAATGTTTTGAAAGAAATTCGAATTTTGAGTGAACTTTTTAATAATTTCGACGTCAAATTATTTAAATTTGTAATATAAAGTAATTACACTAGGCACAGATAATAGTTACGTTCATCGGCACAACAACACATACAATTTTCTGAAAATGGAAATACTTTTCATTGCTCCATAGTAAAAAAAATCTTGACTTTACCAACAGACCAGTTAGCCACGCTCACTTTTTTCCTTGCTCACTTTTCTCCAAAGTAAAGTCTCCTGTTGGCTTTCAGAGCACGAACCTGTCACAAATTCCTCTCATCAATCGTCCATGAAAATAAATACAATTAAGTCAGCCGAACAGGAGTGTATTTTCGGTAGAATGGTAAAAAAAAGTCCAGATCAGAGGCAAAAATTTCCTTCTTTTTCTCTCAAATGATATTACTATATCAATTCTAGTCTTTGATAAAATTGAAGGGTAGCTTATAAGCTCATGTGTACGTACGATTGCTTGACTAGACATGCATTATTATTGCATGGCACGTCTAAATTGATCAGGGAGAAAACTTTTCACTATTTTCCTTCTCCTCCTTGCGCAACACATCCCAAAAACTTATATCCTTCTTATCAAATGAGGAGCTAACTATGTAGCCAGGTTTACTTTTAGAACAAGTTTCCCTCCAACTTTGAGCAAGACGTACTCATTCATAAAGGAGGAGGTAGTAAGTAAAAAGTACTTTTTCCATAGAGCTATGGGTTCCGCCAAGTTTCAATAGTATTTTTCTTCCTAGGAAGATTTTCCCTATTTCATTCACTCCCATCCATACCGTCTTTAACATTATTCAACGGTGATATTCTTCTTGACCGGGAAACTTTCTTCGAGAAAGAGAGAGAGAAAAGAGGAAAATTTCACTTTGTTCTCTGTCAGATTTCTTTTTCTGTATGTAAACAATGTGAATTTTTTCCTGGAAAAGGACTCTATTCTTGGAAACATCACCGTCAGCAATTGTACTCACTGTCAGCAGAAAACAAGCTGTGATCGACTTAAACCCTTTGACTTGCTCCCCTCAACTTTATTTTTTCTCCGTGGGGCATTTCCCCAATTTTATCACTTTTCTTTGTAAACTCCAACAATAAACTTTCTCCACTTCTTTTACATAAAGCAAAACCAAAAAGTCCCCCTTCATCTTGATACTCTTGTTGTGAAACTGGTTGAAAACAAAATTTCTCTTCAAGTTTTTCCCCATTTCACTCCCATTTTTATCAACTCAGCAGATTTCCAGCTTAAAGTATAGTTATTGCTTCTAAAAAATTCTCAAAACTGAGAAAAACTCCTTTCCCAGAAAGATGTTTTCATTTCCGAAAATTGGAAATTAAAAAGTGGATAACAACCTTGAAAAACTAATATTCTCAGGACAAAGTATGACGAGAAAAGGAGAAAATTCTTTTATGGAAACATCCAGGTTAGAGAAACATGAAGCAAGTTAAGCTTCCAAAGTGATACGAGTTTTGCTCGTCTCTGAAAAAAAGTAATGAAAAAGCCTAGGGAAAAAGTCAGGAGCGTCTCCTCCATTATTCCATCCGTAGTCAGTCTTCTTGCGAAAAAGAAATTGCTTTTCTAATATAAGATCAGTGCAATGTTGGACTGGTCATAAATACTGACTTGACAGGTTATTCTGGAAAAGCCAGAAGGAGGAAAAACCTTTCTCCTTGAATATCTTCCCGCCGAAAAAAAAATATAGGAAGGAAGGAAATTCATAGAAATAGGGTAAAATAATAAGGAACTCGGATGTACATAAACATATATGCATTGTAAAAGCTAGCAAGTTTTCTCGACTTTTTTTTTGGTAAATGTGTTTTCCTTTCAAATCTCAAGTGCAAACTCTCAAACCTTATTCTTTATAACTCTCCTGAGAATATTATATTTTTCCATGTGAGAATCACACTATATTCTTTTCCCCATTTTTCCGCAATGTTCGCTTCTCACATAAATACATATTGCATTTGGAGAACACCTTCTTCTCTAATTTATGCAAAACTCAATGAAAATTCTCTCTCCTTTTTTGGGAACGGAGCAACCTGTCAAAAAGAATTTTCTTTCCTGAGGACAACTCCTTAAAAAAATATATAACTTTTTTTCCTCTTCTCCTTTGGAACCCTGCGCTCACACTATGTGCACATGTGCTCAGTGTGTTATACGCTCAAAAAAGAGAAAATGTTTGAATAGCACCTTTAATTTCTTTGATGATATGACATTCGCTACGTATCATCATCAGGAGGAAGGAAACGTGACCATTGTTACTTGCGCATTGTGTACACACACTATAACACTAACACTGAGAATATTATACACATTTTTTTCCTAATGATAATGCCTCTCTGTATGCGTTCGAGAGGATGATAATGATTTTGTAAAAAAGAGAAGACGTCATGATCATCAAAGAAAATGGATGTGAGTGAAAGAGGCAAAAAAAGATGATGATCAAGAAAGACACATAATGATAGAATGATTAGGTAGCTGCTTCATGAAACGGCTTCATAACGAACAAAGCCTGTCATTTCTCCGTGTGCCGCCTGCTTCCCCCAGCACAACGGACTGTCTAACGATGACCATCGAGAGAGAATGCGCAACTGTAAAATGTAAAGTGTGCATTGTAAACTTACATATAAGGATAATAATAGCGGAGGAAAAAATATATTAGAGGAGAAGAAGAAAAAATATTTGAGAAAAGCAAATGACATGCCAGAGCCAGCCGGCATAACACCGGTGGCAGAAGCCGAGTGTCTACAATGGTAGTAATATTAATAATAAAAAAATATGAGGATACGCGTACAAATGCTGACGTGCTTTTGACCATTTCACACTTGAGAAAAAGGAACGTGATTTCATGATATTCTTCCTTGAGCATAAATCCTCTAGAAGAAACGATTGAGACTTTTCTATAAGGGACGCGTGTGCTGTCAATATTTCCTTCAGGTGACGGTATCATCATCCTTCTAGAAATTTATATCTTTTTATTGAAAAGTTTGTGCGATGACAAGTTGGAAAGTAGGAAGGATGACAAAAATCATTATATATAAATTTCATGCTTGCACTCACACACACACAAACAGGCTTGCAACTCTAAAAAAACGTTTTCCTCTCAAATCCAATCTTCAAATCGTCCGTAATGGCTTCCATTATTGCAACCCTGTATATAAAATAGTTTATACGACGTGTTCTGCACTCTGTAAAATTATTAGCGTTTTTGTTGACTGGATATTATGTATTTTCCTAGTGATTTCGAGTCGGGTAATAAAATGTTATAATCTCATAAAAAGCATATAATCCTCGGCCTACTCCCCAGCAGGTGTTCCGTTTTTCTCTCTATTTCGCAAAGAAATACCAAACCAGAGGGATGAAGAGGACTGTGGCACGAAGGGAGATTTTTTTTGTCACATTCCTTCCAAATTGCCTTTTTATTTTCCACTAAAAAACATTTCTCCTTTGGATCATAATGTTCACACGTTTATGTGCGTATATATGCCACCGGCGACAATTTTATATGTGAAGAGTGACTCCCTCTCGTTCTCATCTTACACGGTCCGTTTACTAAAATAATATGGCTTAAAATGGGGTAATAAAATGCAGATAGTGCTCTCACGAACAAACTATACTCACTACTCTCATCTTCTCACTAGGACTTCTATTGTCCTCTGATTTTTTTTTCTCTCACAAACTTTGTGTCGATTACTTGAGAAAAAGTGTAATTTTTTTCGCAGAGAGAATATGATTTCATATTTGACGATAGTATCACTCTATATGAGTGACATACACGGAATGCTGATAATGTGACATGGAATTACATGACAAATCTGTGCGCAAAGCGAAAGGGTTGATGATCTAAACTATACGCGCTGATGACAACTAATGATATTGTCATGAAAATTATTATTGCTAGCTGCACCACTCTAATGACAGTCGTTTCCTTGCGTAAAAACCTTTAATGATGATGATGATGACGAAGATATGAAAAATATTCCATTCATTTTATTCCACTCTTTTGGTAGTGAACATGGACACGGCATATTTTTTTCTGCGTGTGTGAGAACAAAAAATCTATATCATGACGATGGCGATGAAGGGATGTGAAAAAGAGAGAAAAAGAGAGGAGGCAATGTCATTAGGGATTTTGGGGGCGTTTACAGGGCATGACTGTCCATTCATTTGACAACAGATGAATGCTACATGTCGCCTTGATAATTTCTGTCTGTGTTAGAGCCACACACACACACACTCACAAATCAGCAGATATTGCACACTGTCAACTGTCATTTACTCCAAGAGAATGCAAAACTTGACATGTCTCTAGTTTCCAGGATTAGAGTGTCATTCGAGTCTATGTTCGTGTTTCATGTGTAATTAGGCTTATTACTGTATATTTCGCAGTGTCATCATAATATCCTTCTAATCCCAAATCAAATTTTGAGCACCTCCTTCTCCCTACCTCTCTTTCTCGTTTGGTCAGTTGTGAAGGTGGGATTAGCAAAGTAATATCGTTAAATATGATACTCATGTGTGATTTATGTATTTCGGGATTTTTACCCTCTTTCTCTAATGCTTTTTCCCTGTCTAGCCAATTAATTAATTTATTGAGTTTGTTTTGTGCCAACTAAATCTATCTAATACCGCGAGAAAGCACATCGTCCACACAGATGGCTTCTCTTTCCGCCTCAGCTCCTTTTCCTTTTAGCTTTAAAGTCACGAGAAAAAAAAACACAGCTATCAAGCGGACAAGTGCATTTTAGGGTACAAAAATCCAGCAAAAAATACTCACAAAATCCCCCATCTTTCAACTTTCTTTTTCCCCTCCATGTGTTTACCTTGCGAGTGATACGGGAGCAATCAATTTTGATCAGTGAGAGTCTGCACAAGAGGGTCAGTGGCAAGTTTAATGGGTCTCTTGTGCCCTAGTCGCAATGCTTCCTCTCTTACAAGTCATGTTTGTGCATTGCATTGAAACATAACGATCCACTGCAATCCTCCTTTTCCCCCAATTTCCCAGAGCCAATCTCTTAAAAAACTGACTTTGACTCTATACTAATGTGATGCAATTATTCATTTCATATGCACAACATCATATTGTTCCCCTTCTTATGCACATGATATTTTTTGTTTATTCTGTCGAGCTTTCCCAAAAAGGCTTTTTCAATCTGAATCCTCGTTTTAATGTTACCACAATAATGGCGCATTTTCTTGGGCTGCAAAGAGCGTTTAAATGCACCCCATTTAAAAAATACATATTCTCCATCCCTCCCGCTGCTATCGCCCTGTGAATGCGGAGAAGCATAACATTACACAACAATTTTCAATTAAAGCTCACACAACCCATCTGACTGCAGACAGTGGAGACCAGGAAGGAGATAGCTGATGAGTAAAAGGGAATCCCAGGTGGGCTCCTTTAATTACACAACAGAATCATTCTCTCTGGATGAAAATGGATGTGTAATGTGTTTGTTGCGGTGGTATGGAGTGATGGTGGAGTCAGAGAGGGAGTGATGTGGAGCGGATATATAAAACGTTCGTTACGTGTGTGTATGTGTGTGTGTGTTGAGAAAAGAGAGAGAGGCGCGTTTTACGCATACTTTACATAATGAGTTTGTAAAATCCCCTGGATTATTCGGAATGGGCTCTTTTCTTCATTGCTGTGATGACTAGCGCCACACTCCTCCGTATAGTCTCCCTTCTTCCGATGGTTTTATCTAGCAGCAGGGAAAGTTAAAGCTAGACAGAGAGCCTGAGAGGATGGATGAGTGCGTTACGTTACATTGGATGGGAGAGCATGTCGCAGGAATTACTTTAGTGCCGGCTCCACCGGCGGAGTAGGGAAATGCACATATTATTAGCTATCTATCTCTCCAAATATAAAGCAAAATAGGGAAGGAGGATGAGACTCGTACAGTTTTCTAGTGAAATGAGATGGTTTGGAAAACATTTTCCCATTTTCATTTGCCGCTACAATAGTTCATTAAAAAGGTGTTTCTCCAACCGTTTGGTAAGCTATTAGAGCTGGGAATATGAGTCGCTGGGGACCGATTTTCCACCGAACATTACCCACCACTAGGAGGATATGGAGGGACGAGTAGACATAACATTGAAGAAGAAAAGTGCACAAAACCCATCCTTTTTCCTTCATACATGCATGGTGTACACACACACACAGGCTATTACTTTCATTTACAGATTTCACTTCATTCACTCACTCATGCTAATATTACCTTTTCTCTGAGAATCCACATACCACCGTGGACCACCTCGAGCAGAGGAGGACGTCAAGTTGGAAATTTGTGTTCAAGCGAGAAAATTTCCTGAAAACTTCTCCTCCGCTATTTATAGCATCTCATCAACCATCAAGAGTCACTGCTCACCTTTAGGCTGGAGGGAATGTTACGCAGCATGAGAGGAAGCAAGGTTGGAGTAATTACCAAGGGGTAATTTTGATGGGATCCATATGAGACATAAAATATCATGGTGGAATGATGATGCTGATGATGATCGTGTGATATCCTATAGACGTCGTTTCCTCTCTGGTTTATTACCCTCTGGAAAATGAATATGCATGGATGGTGGAACTTGAGTAATTCGAAATGAGAAGAGAGGATGAATGACTTTTCCTCTGAAAACTGATCTTTTTCTTTCATTCCCTTCGTTTCCTCTGGTTTCAGCTAATGCTCACTCTTGTCTTGTGTAGTCAATGCTCAATTTTTCCCTCTTTGCTTTCACTCCATTCAACAGTGGAAAAGGGCAAGTAGCCGAGAAAGAAAAAATGTTCTTTCTTTGTGTGTGTGTGTGTGTGTGTGTGTAGTCGAGGAAAATTGTAATCCTCTCTGTTACATCCTTTTCCCCCGTTACATGAGCATCTTCGAGGGAAGGAAAGAAAAGAGATGAATGCTTGAATGAATTTTGATGTCTTTCCCAACCATCATTTTTCCGGTCCAGAGAAAATTGATAAATCCGGTGAAATAAAAATAGGAGGAAGCTCTCTTTCTAAAAGGAAAAATAACATCCATTTGGAAGGTTGAGCCCGATTTCATGTCTCCGTTTAAAAGATCCGTCTCTCTCAATCTTATTTATTCTTTTTTCGGAAAAAAACAAATTGATTTCCTGGTTTGAAGGACTAAAGTCTATATATTTATTATAAAGTATTTGTCCTTTTTTTCTGCTCTTGTTGAAAAAATCCTCATTTTCTATTATTGTTTCCTTTTACGTCTTTCCACACATGAGGACGAAATGTTTCATGCTAATATGTAATCACGAAAAGAAGAAAGTTTTTGCTCTCTTCTAAGAAAAAAAACTTTCTCAAGGGAAAATGAAAAAAATAATCTCTTTTTTTCCAGTCCAGCTTCCTCCACAGAGAAAGCATTGACCATTCTAAAAGAATGGGTAAATTTGGCTTTGGCATTTTTCTCTGAAGCTGCTCCTCCAGTAATATATATACATATAGAATGGTTA